>WNWK01000582.1:0-255000 GCA_009830355.1 Cherax destructor
GGGATAAAGATAGAAATGTTAAAGCAGGTAAGGGATATACCTTTTGGAGTGGTTGGTGCTATTATTTAATAAATGTATGGAAGAGGGTAAGGTACCTAGGGATTGGCAGAGAGCGTGTATTGTTCCTTTGTATAGCAGCAAGGTGGGACAAAAGAGAGTGCAAAAATTATAGAATAAGTCTGTTGGAGTGTACCTGGTAAAAGTGTAGTGGTAAAGCGTTATTGAAAGAATTAAGAGTAAAACAAAAAGCAGGATAGCAGATGAACAAGGGGGCTTTAGGAAAGGTAGGGGGTGTGTAGACCAAGTGTTTACAGTGGAAACATATAGGTGAAACAGCATTTGGATAAGGGTAAAGATGTTTTTGTGGCATTTATGGATTTGGAAAAGGCGTATGATAGGGTAGATAGGGGGCACAAGGGCAGATGTTGCAGGTGTATGAATAGGAGGGTTACTGAGCAGTGAAGAGTTTTTATGAGGAGGAGGCTCAGGTTAGAGTGTGTAGGAGGGAAGGGACTTTTCCCAGTAAAAGTGGGCCTTAGACTATGATGATGTCACCGTGCTGTTCAATATATTTATAGATGGGGGTTGTAAGAGAAGAATGTGAGGGTCTTTACAAGAGGTGTTAGCTAAAAGATACAAAGAAGTAAATACAAAGTGAAGTTGTTTCAGTTGGGCTGCTGATGACACTGTGTCTTTTTTGGGAGATTCTGAAGAGAAGTTGCAGAGGTTGGTGGATGAATTTGTAGGTAAAAAAAGAAGAAAAATTGAAAGTGAATATAGGAAAGAGTACAGGATGAGGATAACAAAAGAATAGGTGATTTAAAGATTGATATCAGATTGGAGGGAGAGAGAAGTGGAGGAGGTGAATGTATTCAGATATTTGGGAGTGACATGTTTGCGGATGGGTTCATGAAGATGAGGTGGAATCATAGAAGCTGATGAGGGGAAAGGTGAGTGGAGCCACCCCTGGAGTCTGTGAGAAAAGAACCTTGTCCATGGAAGTGGGCAGGGAATGTATGAGAGTATATAGTTATACCAACGTCTTATATGGGTGTGAAGCATATGATGAATGCTGCAACAGGGAGAAGGCTGAGGCAGTATGAGTCATGTCTGAGGTCAATGTGGTGTGAATATAATGCAGAGAATCTGGAGTTTGGAATTAGAGAGGTGCATGGGATTACCAAAACGATTGTCCAGAGAGCTGAGGAGGGGTTGTTGAGGTGGTTGACATGTAGAGAGAATGGAACGAGACAGAGTGACTGGAGAGTGTATAAATCTGTAGTGGAGGGTTGCGGTAGGGCCCCAGAAAGGTTGAGGGAGGGGGTAAAGGAAGCTTGGTGTGCGAGGGGCTTGACGAGCAGGCATGTGAGCGTATTTGGATAGGAGCAATGGAGGCATATGGTTTTAATACTAAGGATGCTGTTGGAGAGGTGAGCAGGGTAACATTTATGAAGGATCAGGGAAACCGGCAGGCCGGACGGAGTTCTGGAGATGAAGGCTGGTGCCGGCAATTTTAAGGAGAGTTAATGTTGCAGTTTTGTAACTGTAGTGTAAAGCACCCTTCTGGCAAGACAGTGATGGAGGAATGATGATGAAAGTTTTCTTTGGGCCACTCCTTGCCTTGTGAATCTCAACATGTGTTAATAAAAACAAACAAAAAAAAAAAAAATATATATATATATATATATATATATATATTCACCAAGCTCTGCCGTCTCCTACCGAGGTAGGGTGACGCAAAGAAAGAAAATCCCCAGAAGAAAATACTTTCATCACTCATTCAAGACTTTCACTCCTACTCATACATAATGATTGCCCTTGCAGAGGCGCTCAGATACGAGAGTTTAGAAGTCCCTCTCCAAACTGCCAATATCCCAAACCCCTCCTTAAAGTGCAGGCATTGTAATTTCCCATTTCCAGGACTCAAGTCCAACTAAATCAATAACTGGTTTCCTGAATCCCTTCACAAAATATTACCCTTGCTCACCACCCAACAGCCTGTCACGTCCCAAACCATTCGCCTCCATTCACTCCTATCTAATACGCTTCACACATGCTTGCTGGAAGTCCAAGCCCTCGCCCACAAAACCTCCTTTACCCCTCCCTCCAACCTTTCCTAGGCCGACCCCTACCCCGCCTTCCCTCCACTACAGATTTATACACTCTCGAAGTCACTCTGTCTCGTTCCATTCTCTCTACATGTCCAAACCACCTCAACAACCCCTCCTCAGCTCTCTGGACAATCGTTTTGGTAATCCCGCACCTCCTCCTAATTTCCAAACTCCGAATTCTCTGCATTATATTCACACCACACATTGACCTCAGACATGACATCTCCACTGCCTCCAGCCTTCTCCTCGTTGCAACATTCATCACCCATGCTTCACACCCATATAAGAGCGTTGGTATAACTATACTCTCATACATTCCCTCTTTACTTCCATGGACAAGGTTCTTTGTCTCCACAGACCCCAAGTGCTCCACTCACCCTTTTCCCTCATCAATTCTATGATTCACCTCATCCTTCATAGACCCATCCGCCGACATGTCCACTCCCAAATATCTGAATACATTCACCTCCTCCATACTCTCTCCTCCAATCTGATATCCAATCTTTCGTCACCTATTCTTTTTGTTATCCTCATCACCTTACTCTTTCCTATATTCACTTTCAATTTTCTTTTTTTACACACCCTACCAAATTCATCCACCAACCTCTGCAGCTTCTCTTCAGAATCTCCCAAAGCACAGTGTCATCAGCAAAAGCAACTGTGACAACTCCCACTTTGTATTTGCTTCTTATCTTTTAGCCCAACACCTCTTGCCAAGACCCTCGCATTCACTTCTCTTACAACCCCATCTATAAATATATTGAACAACCACGGTGACATCACACATCCTTGTCTAAGGCCCACTTTTACTGGGAAATAGTCCCCTTCCCTCCTACACACTCTAACCTGAGCCTCACTATCCTCATAAAAACTCTTCACTGCTTTCAGTAACCTTCCTCCTATTCCATACACCTGCAACATCTGCCACATTGCCCCCTATCTACCCTATCATACGCCTTTTCCAAATCCATAAATGCCACAAAACATCTTTACCCTTATTCAAATACTGTTCACCTATATGTTTCAATGTAAACACTTGGTCTACACACCCCCTACCTTTCCTAAAGCCCCTTGTTCATCTGCTATCCTGCTTTCTGTTTTACTCTTAATTCTTTCAATAATAACTCTACCATACACTTTACCAGGTACACTCAACAGACTTATTCCCTATAATTTTTGCACTCTTTTTGTCCCCTTGCCTTTATACAAAGGAACAATACACGCTCTCTGCCAATCCCTAGGTACCTTACCCTCTTCCATACATTTATTAATAATAGCACCAACCACTCCAAAATTATATCCCACCTGCTTTTAACATTTCTATCTTTATCCCATCAATCCCAGCTGCCTTACCCCTTTCATTCTACCCACTGCCTCACGGACTTCCCTACACCCACAACTGGCTCTTCCACACTCCTACAAGATGTTATTCCTCCTTGCCCTACACACGAAATCACAGCTTCCCTGTCTTCATCAACATTTAACAAATCCTCAAAATATTCTCTCCATCTTCCCGATACCTCTAACTCTCCATTTAATAACTCTCCTCTCCTATTTTAAACTGTCAAATCCATTTGTTCTGTAGGCTTCCTCAACTTATTAATCTCATTCCAAAACTTTTTCTTATTTTCAACAAAATTTGCTGATAACATCTCACCCACTCTCTCATCTGCTCTCTTTTACATTGCTTCACCACTCTTTTAACCTCTCTTTTTCTCTCCATATACTCTTCCCTCCTTGCATCACTTCTACTTTGTAAAAACCTCTCATATGCTAACTTTTCCTTACTACTCTCTTTACATCATCATTCCACCAATCGCTCCTCTTCCCTCCCGCACCCACTCGCCTGTAACCACAAACTTCTGCTGAACACTCTAACACTACATTTTTAAATCTACCCCATACATTTTCGACCCCATTGCCTACACTCTCACTAGCCCATCTATCCTCCAATAGTTGTTTATATCTTACCCTAACTGCCTCCTCTTTTAGTTTATAAACCTTCACCTCTCTTTTACTTACTGATTCTATTTTCCTTGTATTCCATCTACCTTTTACTCCCACTGTAGCTATAACTAAAAAGTGATCTGATATATCTGTAGCCCTCTATAAACATGTACATCCTGAAGTCTACTCAACAGTCTTTTATCTATCAATACATAGTCCAACAAACTACTGTCATTACGCCCTACATCATATCTTGTATACTTATTTATCCTCTTTTTCTTAAAATATGTATTACCTATAACTAAACCCCTTTCTATACAAAGTTCAATCAAAGGGCTCCCATTATCATTTACACCTGGCACCCCAAACTTACCTACTACACCCTCTCTGCATGTTTCTCCCACTTTAGCATTTAGGTCCCCTACCACAATTACTCTCTCATTTGGTTCAAAAGTTCCTATACATTCGCTTAACATCTCCCAAAATCTCTCTCTCTCCTCTACACTCCTCTCTTCTCCAGGTGCATACACGCTTATTATGACCCACTTTTCGCATCCGACCCTTATTTTAATCACATAATCCTTGAATTTACACATTTATATTCCCTCTTTTCCTTCCATATATAATATATATATAATATATATATAATAATATATATATATATATATATAAAATATATATATATATATATATATATAATATATATATATATATATATATATATATATATTAAACCAAGCAATCTATTAACTTCACTGTAAACACTTGAACAATGTTACCTTGACTTCAGTACTTTTTACAAACTAGAACTCTGAAATGTTTCCGTTATTACTGAGTTGATAAATGCTGTGAATGGTTTAACCACACTGATCTGCATCTGCTAATTTTACAGGAAAAAAAATGTTCTTAATCATAGCATTCTGGAGGTTACCTGGTGTTTATAATTCGTTTGTCGCCTTATTTTATTTTCAGCGATTATTGGCTCATTTATATCACACAAGGTATGTTTTACAGGCAGTGTCCGCAATGGGAACAAAAATAAAGATCACGATACAGAATTTGACACTGGAATGTCCTTCTAAGCTTTAACATTAATGATTGTAAAAATTAGACAGTTTCCTTAATTTGTTTATAGACAAAATATTTTAATGAACATTTAAACATACCTTTTAAAAGTATAAGAAAAAACGCTCTTAGAAATTGTAATCCTGAGGTAAATATTTCCAACTATTTAAAGAAAGTTCTATAATCAGGAAAATGTTTACACAGAAGATAATAAAAATTATATTATTATATTATAAATAACAAGCATTAACCTCGGCAGTCGTGTAAAACAGTCGGGACTAAATCATAAAAACCAAGGAGTCCAACACTGACCCATGTAGAACGCCCCTTGAAAATGATCCTCATTCTGAACCTCATAGACATGAGGAAGACAGACATCAGTCAGTCTATACACATGAACCTCTGACATGAGGCAATAAACAGACCAGTCAATCCATAGAGTCAAAATACTATGCAGGAAGAGCCACTTTTCTAGGAGGGAGCCACCATCAGCACACACTCAGAATTACAATCAACTCTCCAACTACGACTACAAAAGCTGTCAGCACCACTATTATTTGAATAACTTAATACAGAATATTTCAAGAGTTCAGGGACAATCTCTACAAATAAAATTTATTTCGCTACAATATACAAATATGAGCCCAAAAGTGTTTTTAGTATAATGTTACGTTAAAGTTTCTATAATAGTATTACCATAATAATATTTGTATAATAATAATTACCATACATCCTTACCAAGTCTCTCAACTTAACCTCTTGTAAATAACTCTTAAATATTTAAACATTTGACCACAGGGATCATCAACAGAGCTGTTTCGTCCCTCTGGAAATTTACACAGTAAATGTTTCACTATTACCTTGTACTGGTACCTTGTTGTACTGGTACCTTGTTGTACTGGTACCTTGTTGTACTGGTACCTTGTTGTACTGGTACCTTGTTGTACTGGTACCTTGTTGTACTGGTGATGCGACAACCGCCCACAGCATGGCTTTAAGGCACGCAATAATTTTAAAAATACATACATTAGCTGTTCTTGTTATTGCATTCGTCACAGAAAATCCCCTGTCACAGGTCTATCATGGGACCGTTGGTCCTAAGATATGTCCAGTAGACGGCTACATCACCGCTGAAACTCAAGTGATGTAAGCTGATTATATATATATATAAAAGGTGCGTTAAGGCACTGTACTGTTACTCTCACCCCCGTCATCCATGGGGAGGGGGTAACTGGTGGTGTCGGCGGCACTCCTAATATAGGACGCTGACAAACAACGCTGAATGTTGCAAGTTGTGGTTGCTGCAACACACACGCACCCCCCCCCCTCTCCCTTCCCGGCCCATCTCTCACGACTACGATCAAACACCTACGACCTTAGAAAGAGGAAGACTGAGTTTGTGGGAGGCATAAGTACGAGTGTGAGGCAGTTAAGAGGAGTAGGGAATGGAACACGTGACTAATGAGGGTAATAGAAGCAGGAGGTACGTGGGTAGAGAATACCCATGGGGACACAAGTGATAGATTCATTATGTATCCAAGACTCATCGTGAAGGCGGCAGTCAAAATATTACAAGTGGACATAACGGGTCCAGGGACTGGTCCAAACTTCTGTTAATGAGAAAGTTACACTAGTAATCACTTACTTACACAATGGCTTCAGCTACATAATTTATAATGAAAACTATGTGGTGTGGGCAGTTATGGCTAGCAAGGTGAGGGCAGTTATGGCTAGCTAGGTTACAGATGAAGCAGCGAGTCAAGTCACTGGGACACAAGTCTCACGTTGGCTAAACTAGTTAAACCACCTCAATATGAATGCAATATTTCGCCATTTCACATTATAACACGAGTACTGATGTACCCACCATGAGGTCAGTAGTCAACAGTTTACAGATACGTATACCTCTCGTGTGGGAGGTAATCAACAGTATACAGATATACCCATTTTGTGGACAGTAGTCTAAATATAACAATTTTGTTAGCAGTGGTCAACAGGTTACAGATATACCCATCTTGTGGGCAGCAATGGTACAGTACCCATCGTGTGGGCAGCAATGGTACAGTACCCATCGTGTGGGGAGCAATGGTACTGTACCCACCGTGTGGGGAAGACTAAGTTAGAAATTAGCAAGGTGTGGGCAGTTATGGCTAGCAAGGTGTGGGCAGTTATGGCTAGCAAGGTGTGGGCAGTTATGGCTAGCAAGGTGAGGGCAGTTATGGCTAGCAAGGTGAGGGCAGTTATGGCTAGCAAGGTGAGGGCAGTTATGGCTAGCAAGGTGAGGGCAGTTATGGCTAGCAAGGTGAGGGCAGTTATGGCTAGCAAGGTGAGGGCAGTTATGGCTAGCAAAGTGTGGGCAGTTATGGCTAGCAAGGTGAGGGCAGTTATGGCTAGCAAGGTGAGGGCAGTTATGGCTAGCAAGGTGAGGGCAGTTATGGCTAGCAAGGTGAGGGCAGTTATGGCTAGCAAGGTGAGGGCAGTTATGGCTAGCAAGGTGAGGGCAGTTATGGCTAGCAAGGTGAGGGCAGTTATGGCTAGCAAGGTGTGGGCAGTTATGGCTAGCAAGGTGTGGGCAGTTATGGCTAGCAAGGTGTGGGCAGTTATGGCTAGCAAGGTGTGGGCAGTTATGGCTAGCAAGGTGTGGGCAGTTATGGCTAGCAAGGTGTGGGCAGTTATGGCTAGCAAGGTGAGGGCAGTTATGGCTAGCAAGGTGTGGGCAGTTATGGCTAGCAAGGTGAGGGCAGTTATGGCTAGCTAGGTTACAGATGAAGCAGCGAGTCAAGTCACTGGGACTCTAAGATGCTCTGACAGGAGACGTGACGCACAGGCTCTAGGATGCTCTGACAGGAGACGTGTCGACCAGGTGCTTCAGCTCCTTCAGATCCCTGGTGATGGACCAGGTGCTTCGGCTCCTTCAGTGCCCTGGTGATGGACCAGGTGTTTCGGCTCCTTCAGTGCCCTGGTGATGGACCAGGTGCTTCGGCTCCTTCAGTGCCCTGGTGATGGACCAGGTGCTTCGGCTCCTTCAGTGCCCTGGTGATGGACCAGGTGCTTCGGCTCCTTCAGTGCCCTGGTGATGGACCAGGTGCTTCGGCTCCTTCAGTGCCCTGGTGATGGACCAGGTGCTTCGGCTCCTTCAGTGCCCTGGTGATGGACCAGGTGCTTCGGCTCCTTCAGTGCCCTGGTGATGGACCAGGTGCTTCGGCTCCTTCAGTGCCCTGGTGATGGACCGGGTGCTTCGGCTCCTTCAGTGCCCTGGTGATGGACCGGGTGCTTCGGCTCCTTCAGTGCCCTGGTGATGGACCAGGTGCTTCGGCTCCTTCAGTGCCCTGGTGATGGACCAGGTGCTTCGGCTCCTTCAGTGCCCTTGTGATGGACCGGGTGCTTCAGCTCCTTCAGTTTCGCTCTTTGGTAGTGCCCTGATTATCGGAGCTTGTTCCATGGATGGAGTAGAAGTTGGGTTGGAAAGGTGTTTTTGTTTGTGGGATTGGTTTAGGGTTTGAGAGGGACCTACCTAGTGTGGGCCGGTTGGCCTGCTGCAATTTTACTTCCTTCTGTAATCTTATGAGAGAGGGGTTAGATTTGAGCGGGACTTGGAGGGTTGTGAAGGCTTGAGGGTTGTGAAGGTTGCTTGGGTGCCGCTGGGGATGGAATGGGCAAATATTTTTGTTGGTGGGTTGGTTTTGACATGGACCTGCCTAGTATGGGTCAGTAGGCCTGTTGCAGTGTTCCTCCTTTCTTATGTTCTTATGTAAGTCTCACGTTGGCTAAACAAGTTAAACCACCTCAATATGAATGCAATATTTCGCCATTTCACATATTTGAAGTACTCTAAATTCTTCTGGAATTCAGTTTTTTTCTATAGCAGTTTCTCTCATGCCTGAAACGTTGAACTCTTTCCGTATATTTAGTATTTTGGTTGTACAGTACATGGATTTCCCGGCAAGTTCTTCATGACAACAACATTCTGGGCTTGTGATAGACAGGTATGGCAGTGGTTCGTATTTAGATTTTCCCGCAGAAGCTGCTAGTTTATTGTGCACTTCATAACCATACTGTGGACGGTAGCGCAACAGCATATGGATACATAAAAGGCCTAGGAACTAGGGCCCCAAAAGGCAGTGGTTCAGGACGCACAGTAACACCACCTCTGTTAAAAGCGTGTCCCCGTCCACTCGCACTAACCTCGACCACCAGCACCACCAGGGTTACTCAACCTATCTTCAGTTTCATACACACTATTCTCACTTGTGTCCAACAATTTGTAGTTGATAAAGAGATACAAGCATCAACTGGAAACATTTTTTCCATTACTGTTTGTATGTCCAACTACAACTTGTCGATATTCCCATACAACATACCATTACAATTTAAAATTTAGAAGTCACGAGGCTTTACGTATTTTTTTTTCATTTTGATAGTGCAGAAGGATCAAGAACGACTAGCTAGGTTAGGTTTGGCTGATGCGAGCATGTGGGTAATTTAGCCTAGCCTAGCAAAACGGCTACAATGAAAATATTTATTATATACGAAACCTGTGACATATATGTAACCGTTTTCAAAAGCAGTATCCTGGACCTGGATGTTGACACAGTATCCTGGACCTGGATGTTGACACAGTATCCTGGACCTGGATGTTGACACAGTATCCTGGACCTGGATGTTGACACAGTATCCTGGACCTGGATGTTGACACAGTATCCTGGACCTGGATGTTGACACAGTATCCTGGACCAGGATGTTGACACAGTATCCTGGACCAGGATGTTGACACAGTATCCTGGACCAGGATGTTGACACAGTATCCTGGACCAGGATGTTGACACAGTATCCTGGACCAGGATGTTGACACAGTATCCTGGACCAGGATGTTGACACAGTATCCTGGACCAGGATGTTGACACAGTATCCTGGACCAGGATGTTGACACAGTATCCTGGACCAGGATGTTGACACAGTATCCTGGACCAGGATGTTGACACAGTATCCTGGACCAGGATGTTGACACAGTATCCTGGACCAGGATGTTGACACAGTATCCTGGACCAGGATGTTGACACAGTATCCTGGACCAGGATGTTGACACAGTATCCTGGACCAGGATGTTGACACAGTATCCTGGACCAGGATGTTGACACAGTATCCTGGACCAGGATGTTGACACAGTATCCTGGACCAGGATGTTGACACAGTATCCTGGACCAGGATGTTGACACAGTATCCTGGACCAGGATGATGATACAGTTTCTAGTAATGGACCAGGATGTTGATACAGTATTGAGTCCTGGACCAGATATGGACACAATATTGAATCCAGACCAGGATGCTGACAGTGTTCTTTAACTGTACCCATGGTCACTCGTGCTCTAGCATCCTGACTGCACACAGTATTTTGAGGTGATGAATTTTAAAATTGAATGAATTCAGTATAAGCAACAAACAAAGCTGATCCAGGATTTAAAATATGTGAGTAAAGTGAACTCCATGACTAGTATAGAAGCTAAGTAAACAAGCCACAATGAACACAAAGACCGTGAATGTTAACTAAAGCCACAACTAGACTATAGAGTGAACTAAACAAACCACACTCCGTCCTCTCAAAAAAAATATATATATATATCGCTTCATTGTTGAAAAGACAGTCAAATGGGAGACATAGCAAGCGAACACACACACACACACACACACACACACACACACACACACACAAAGTACCTTGAACCTAAATTGTCCCCATTTCTAAATGTCGTCTACATGGTACTGAAAGTTATAATCTACTTTCAACATCTCGTCCTTGTTTTAAGAGTTCAAATCATTTATTTCATTTAATTATCACAAAACATTGGCAAATATAACATGAATTTAAAAAGTGGATTTTTTTTTTATATAGCATGATTTAATTCATCACACAAGTGAACTTTTCAGGTAACAGCCTCAATCTTTTTCAGCCAGAGTTAAATATCAACTCCCTCCACTACATGCTAATTCCCTCATGCAAGTCACCACTTCCATCTAGCCTCCTCAGTCGTAACTAAGACAGACAAGTAATCGCACGTATGACACCTTGCGTGTTTGTTACTTTCAAGGATGTGGGTCATTAAAACTGTATTTAACTTGTATATTAACTTCAAGACAATTAATTCCCTACAGATCTCTTAATGTATGCAAAATAACCACAATGACAAGTAGCATTATTCGGAGCATTTTCGTGTTTTCTCACATTATCAAGGAACAGGTGTTCCTTGATAATGCAAGAAGTCACCAAAACTGGAATAATGCTACTTGTCACTGTGGTTATTTTCCATATAAAATGCAATTTGTTTCTTGTGATCTTACAGCATCTCAAGTGTGTATATAATGATATATACACCTTTGTGTATTGTGTTGTTGCATATAACCCTCTTCTGGTAGTTCGTTAGCATGGTGTGTATTTGTGTACTAGAAACCCAAACTTACAATTCTCTCTCAGACATGAAAAGTGTCCAGTACAAAATATTGGAATTATAACAGCCTGACCTTGACGTGGTGAGAACTGCTATTTTTAATATTTATATACCGCTAGCTACATTATACACCATTATACTAGGTATATTATATATCATTATATTAGGTACATAATATACCATTACTCACATTCAAAGACTTAACGAGGGGGGCGGGGGGGGGTTAATAACATGGCTACAGTGCCAACATAATTCTCACACTGGCGCTGCAGTGCGCCTGCTTCTAGTTACTTAATTTTCCCAAAGATTTTAATCACACGTGTACATATACCGAGTGCTGCGTCTCTTAATATATACACACCGAGAAGTGTACATCTGTGTATATACAAAGTGAGCTTACTATAATTTATGTACAGGTTAAATTATTCTTGACGTTTGTCGAAATTAATTGCAGCCTTAAGACTCAACGTGCAGTCAATAAACTTTACACTAAACAAATTAACTCTGTACACACTAAACAAGCGGTCGATAAACTTTATATGCATGTGGCAAGTTAATAACCCTATACACTAAACAATTGGTTATTAAGAATTTTCACTCCCAGTTGACATCGTTCACTTGCAATGTCAAGTGAACGATGTCAACTGGGAGGCGAATGCTGGATTACCTACAAAGGATATTATACATATTATACAAGCAAGACCATGCTACAGTAACATTACTTTCGAGAATAACAAAAATCTTAATAAAAAATGAAATAACAGGAATTTAGTTTTATATAAAGTATAAATATAATGTAAATAGCCTAAATACAACTGTAAATTTATTGGCAGAATATTATTCATTCGTAGTTTATAAACACAAAAATACACAAGTGTCACTAACATATATACACTACTAATAAAATAGTACGGTAAAAAGGTGTTTTAAGGTTCATATAAATAATGATTCTCTGAACATTATGCAATCCAAACATTACTAGGCCTACAAGAACGAAGGAACACTGCAGCACGCCTACTGACCTATGCCAGTAAGTAGTTATTATTCTTGTGAACAGTTGTAACTACTTTAGTTAACCTATCTAATATGTTGAGCACAGTCTCTCTAGGCATTGTGTGTAAACAGTTGTTACTAGAGTCAACTAACAGGTTGAGCCCAGTCTCTCTAGCTATTGCGTACCTGCCTGGAGTCTACCTGGAGGGTGTTTGGGGGTCAACGCCCCCGCCGCCACGAACCACAGCCCAGCCGGTCAGGCACTGACTTTATAAATCCATCCAGGTCCCTCTTGAAGACAACTAGGAATCTGTTGGTAATCCCCCTTATATATGCTTGCAGACTGCAGAACAGTCTTGGGCCCCTGACACTTATTGTGTTTGCTCTTAGAATAATCACGGCTCCCTTGCTTTTTCATTGGGGTTATGCTGCACCGTCTGTAGAGTCTTGCTTTCGTAGAGAGTTGATTTGGGACCAGTACCTCTAAGATTTTCCAGGAGTAAATTATGTATGTTTTACACCTGCATTCCAAGGAACGTCCCCATTAATTAAGATACTTAACTGAACTTATACATGTAGTGAAGGTTCTATGTATATTCTCCAGATCTGCAATTTCTCCTGCCTTGAAATGGGCTGTTAGTGTGCAGCAATATTCCAGCCTAGATCGAACAAGTGACGTAAAGAGAATCAAAATTGGCTTTTCTGCGGCCCATTGGAAGACTTTGACTTATCTCTGTTTACTATTACTCTATTCTATTCTGTTAGAAAGCTTAAGATCCATCTGCCCACTTTTCCACACACATTTTGTGTGCTAATACACCACGATCGCACGTGTCGAAGGTTTTTTCTAAGTCTGTATATACTACATCTACATTATGTGTCATGCAGTATATCCAAAACCATGTCACAGTAGTTGCAAGAGGCAGGAGTGACCTGGCCTAATCCCAAGCTTCCCTGGATTATACAATTGTTGAGAATCCAAGTGGTTGGCGATGTGGGCCGTTAAACCTATCGTCTATAATTTTTTAATATTGCTTTGCTGCCAACTTTGTGGAGTGGGGCTATATCTTTTTTTTTTAGAGAGAGACTGAGATGACCCCCGTGTGTTGGCTCCCTCTCCATAATATATTTAAGCCACGCAATAAGGGTTTCATGCAGTTCTTGATGAACTCGGAATTCCACGAGTCTGAACTTGGGGCAAAGTGCATGGGAATGTTGCCAATGGCTTTTTTCAAAGTCCAGTGGTGTTAGGGTTATGTCAGAAATTTTGTAGAAATTGACAAGGTTGTGAGTCTCTTTTATAAAAAAAATTCATTCGGATTGTCGATCTTCAGTCTGATTTACGACTCAAACACAGCCATACTGAGGCTTCAGTATCTCACTCATTTCTTTATTATCAGTGTAAGTTCCATCTTGTTTAAGCAAAGGCTTGATACTGGGTGTGGTTTTTGCCTTGTTTTTTTTACATATGAAAAGAAATATTTTTTATTTTTTTATTTCATTAATGACTTTTAGTGCCTTAATTTTTTTTCACTACCACCCACATGATTGGCATAGTGTGCATAATAAACCTATCAAACTACTTTTATCTTTGATGAGTTTCGAGAGTTCTTCTACACACGAAGCCTAGAATCAGGTTCGTCTGGTGCTTGCTTGGTCAACCAGGCCGTTGCTGCTGGTGGCCTGCTAGCCCATATATCCATCACCTGGTTGATCTTGCACTAGATGGAGATACTTTTCCAGTTTCCTCTTGATGACTTCTACATTTGTTCCAGTAGTGTTTCTGATATCTTCTGGTAAGATGTTGAACAGTCTGGGGCTACAGATATTGATACAATGTTCCCTTATTGTACCCAAGGCGCCCCTGCTTTTCACTGGGTTTATTTTGCACTTCCTCCCATATCTCTCACTCCAGTATGTTAAGTAAAAGGACACAAATGCAACTAATGTGACATTTTATTGTGGCAACGTTTCGCTCTCCAGGAGCTTTTGCAAGCCGTTTTTCAAATTTCTGGAGAGCGAAACGTTGCCACAATAAAATGTCACATTAGTTGCATTTGTGTCTTTTTACTTAACATATTGTTGGTAATTCTACCAATATTATTACAGTATGTTATTGCAGTGTGCAGATTTGGGACTAGGCCGCCCAGTACTTTCCAGGTATGTTTCATGTATCTCTGTCTCTCCTCCGCTCCATTGAGTACATATCTACTAGGACTTTGAGAGGTTCCCAGTAATTTAAATGCTGTATTGGTTCTATGAGGGTCGTAAACGATCTTTGTATGTGTTCCAACTCTGATATTTCTGCTGTCCTGAATGGGCGTCAACACTGAATACTATAAAAGAAAGAGCACAAGTTATTTGAACAGTATCACGAGTGGTATTATTTCTCTTGTTTTTAAAGCTCTCATTAACCACCCTGGCATTTTCTTGGCTGTCGTGACATTTGCCTTATTGTGTTCTTTAAAAGAAAAGTCAGCCGACATAATTACTTTTTCGTATTCTTTTCCTTATATTTGATAATCCTCTCTGGTTTTGTACAGTGTCCCTTTTGAGTTCTTCATTATTTACGTATCTAAACAGCTGGAATTTATCACCAGTGAACGTCATGTTCTCCACTGCTCACTGCAAAACCCTTCTTATATCTTCCTGCAATTTTTCAATGTCTTTTACTAAGATGATTCCAGCATCAATCTTCCATAAACTAGGTTTTATTAATTCTGAATGTATTCTAGCATTCATCTGCCACGAACTAGTTTTACTAATTCTGAACGTCTTCTAGAATTTTTTTTTTTTTTTTTTTTTTTTTTATATTTTATTAAACATAAACTTACATACATTATTAACATACCTTGAACCAAATATAACAAACCAAACAAAATTTACATAGTAAAATATGAACTCATTCAAAACGTAACTTTTCTTTAACAATTTTAAATAACATCATAAAACATAATATATTATCCAAACATTAAACAATAGCAAACATCAAAACGAGCACCAGACACCAAAAGTGTATTTATTTATGACAGTGCTATACATTCTTATTATCAACTTGCAACTAAACAATTTAACTCCAATCCACAAAATAGATGAAATCTGCTCAATAAACCTAAAAAGTACAACACATCCACCACACCTGGTTATTACACCCAAAAAAAAAATTGGCTTTAACCAACAACAAAATGTGACAACATACCCCACACCCAACCCGAGCCAAAAAAACATTATAAGCTCTCACAAAATAAAGGATCAACTGATCACTATCAGTCATACACAACATAGAAGCCACATTAAACCCTAAACATAAAGGCTTCCAAACAACATACAACAAACCATTCACTCTAATTGCTACAAAATATTTACCCATCCATAAAAACTTCCACTTCCCACACATTCCATCCTTTCACACTTGACAATACAACAAACCAAACATCTCATAACACTTCACCACACAGGGTAAAGTAAACAAAACCAAACCGAGGCCTATACTACCTCAAATACCGTACCAAGATCTCAACACATAAGGCTTAAAACAGAACCTTATAAAACATACCGTGATTCCTTGCATAACACCAAACACACATTCATGTCCACAGGAACACAGCCAAAACAGAAGGAAACCAAAACCCTCCCACCCCTAAGAACTACAGCTATACCCCCTCCCTACACCTACCACACATCACCAAACACCCCACCCACACTAATATAACCTCAATAACCCCTCCACTGTCAAAACTCTATACTCTGACGGAAAAAAACTCTCCCAACTCCCCCCATAAATCTCCCTATTCCTACATTTCGTTCTAAAAATTAGGGCAGCCAAAGCTTTAACCACCACCCTCACCTCCAAACCCCTCATACTCCAAAACAAGAAAATATAATCCAAAACAATGTACGTCAATGCCCTGCGCACACTTTTCGAGTAATCACCCAAATCTAAACTTAAAGCACGCAACACGGACACACCCTCCCACTAATCAAATTCAACACCCCCTACCCAATCCCTCACCTTTCCCATGTCCCTACAAAATACACCACATGAAATGCCGTCTCCCACTCCCCACATTTATCACACTCCCCATTATTTGTCATACCCATCATAAAAGCTGACTCTTTGCTACCAAAATCCCATGCAAAACTTAAAACCCACCTCCCGAACACTTGGACGAACCTTAACCTTCTAAACCACCACCAAATACTCTTCCAGTCATACAAAGGGAAAGATTCTCTCCCCTCACTACCCCTTTCCTACACCCACCCTATCCAACCTACTCGCACGCACCTTACCGAATCCCGAACCACCATAAGGAACCGAAGGACCCCCTCACATCCCACCAACTCTCTACCTCCCCACCACTTCCTCGCCTCCTCATCACCCCACCTATGCGCCTACCCCCTGTCCCCAGTAAAACGAAATTCCTGTTTCAAAAACACTGCGCAGCCTCAATCTTAGAGGAACCAAACCCAAACCCCACATTGAACTCTAGTTTCCACCACCTCCTTATTTAACCAATGCCTACCCTTCCCACACAAAATTATAAACTCCCTTTTCCAACCTACGAACATCCTCCAACAAAGGTAAAACTGCCGCCTAAACCATAACTTACTGTATACTAATACATTCACCACAACAACTCTTTGTAATAAAGTTACCTCCTTCACCCCCAACCCTTCATCCTATCCAAAGCTTTATCTACCACCTCCCTAGAATTCACCTCCTTGCCCTTACTAGATTACCACAAAACACTATACCACAAACTTTCAACTCCTCTACGCAAGACCATCCCTCCGTACCCCCAACGCTCCCCTATCCAACTTCCTACCTCTAACAAAACCGATTTACTCCTATAACACTCATGCCCGTCACCTTACCAAACCTCACCACCAAATCACTGATCCATCGTAAACATTCACTAGATGTTACCAACAACGTGGTATCATCTACGTAACCTATTATTTCAGCCCTGCACCCCTCACCCTCTCCCCTCCCTTGCTCCCCTTTCAACCAACCGAAAAAAGGGTCCTGCAAAACGCAAAAAGGATCTGAGATAAAGGACATCCCTGACGAATACCTCTACCCATACTTACTGCCCAACTAATCCTGCCATTAATTTGTACCTTAAGCAATGCCTCAGCATATATAAGTCGAACCCAACCCACTATTTCCTCACCAAAACCCTGTCTCCTCATAATCTCCAACAATGCTCCCTATGCACCCTATCATAAGCCATAGCCCAATCCAAACCTAACACACCTCCTTCACCACAATCTTCTATAAAACCCTTAATCCTCCTATGTCCCATTCTCATACTCCTCCCTGGGATCCCAAATTGCCCTCATGCAACCAACCCTTCAAACCCCTCTTAAGCCTATTTGCCAAAATCTTTGAAAATTTTATAATCTGGCACATCAAAGCAATTACTCTATAATCCTTAAGTCCCTTAGGTCCCTCACGTTTAGGGACCAACACCACCACCCCGGTTCTAACTGACTCTGCAAGCACCTCCCCCCTCATTTCATTAAAAACCTTTACCAAAACCTTCTCAACACATCCCAATACATTACATACACCTCACCAGGCAAACCATCAATCCCTGGTGTCTTCCCCATACGTAGTCCTTTACCGCCACCAAACCTCCTCCTCAGTAATTACCCCACCTAACTCCCTCATCTCCTCACCACTCACTCTCTCCTCATGCTACTTAACACTTCCTCCCTATACAAGCATCCCTCCTCCTCATAAATTTTTCATACCACAATTCCGCATACCCACTCATCGCTACAGTCGACTTTAAACCCTACCCTTCTTATACCCCCCAAATTGTCCTCAACTTCCAACGACCCTATTGTCATACCTTCTCTCCTCCTACGAAATTGCCTCAGAACCACCGCCGATGCCTTATCACCCCACAACACTTCATCCATGCCACTCCTGACTCTTAACGCTTGAAACCGATCATTCTGAATATCCCTTAAAGCTACCTTAATACCTCCAAACTCTCTCCACTCCCTACCCCCTCCCTCCAGCATCCTCAATAACCCTCTAAATACCGTTGATACCCAAATCTATATCGCGCATCTTCCCTACCCACCTTTTCAAAAATCCTTAATGGCAAGTTTCCCACATTCATTCCACCACTTAGCCACCCCAACAATGACCCCCCCACAAAACCTTCCACCACCCTCAAAATCCACCTGCCACGCTAGCCTCTTCAACATCCCTACATTGAGCTTCCAATAACTTTGAAACACCTGCACTGCCCCTCCCACCCTAATTGTGCCAAAACACCTTTATGGTCCGAAACCAACATCTATGCATTCCACTTTCTCCACCGCCACTACTTTTGACACATATATCCTATCTAAACGGGCTGCATACTGTCCCCTACTAAACGTATACTCACCAGGTTATTCCCACCTCCCACTACGTCCACCACCCCCACTGCACACAAAACCTCCTCAAGATCCTCACAACTTGCCCCGAACCCTCGGTTCCACATCCTTGAGTCTAATAATACAATTCCAATCTCCCCTATGATAGCTACTTGAGGCAAACCCTGAAAGCATAAATTAACTCTTCCTCACAAAATTATCCTTCACACGCAAAATTGGTGCCGCCGGCATATAAACCCCAATAAAACTAACATTAACCACTCCCCATCTACCATCCACCCTAACCACTCTCCCCCTCCCCTTCTTCCCATGACCCCAAAACAAAAGGACTACCCTCCTCACCCCCACCCCCACCCCTTTTAAGCCAGCAGACCCCCACAAAACCTGAAACCCCTTCAGAAACAACTCATTACCCTTCCGAAAATTATGTTCCTGGAAAAAACTACGTCAATCTTAAACCTACATAAGGTATCCTCTACCCACCTACGCTTGACCTCATTCCTGAGGCCATTCACATTGATACTTAGACACCTGAATTTAAAGGCATTGGTTTACCCTTCTGTTTCGCTTGCTTCCTGTCATTCTTATCAGTTGATCCAACCTTAGTAACACACTTTTATCACCTGCCACTTCCTTATTTACTCTGGTACTACCATTTCCTCTAATACCAGCCACATTACCACGTACCACCTCTGACCATACCTTTTTCCCCGGTCTCTGCCCAGGAGTGAGGATGTCATTTTCCGCCTCCTCCCCAGTTCTCTTTCTTGATTCCACCCTCTCCATTTCCTCCTCTACATCCTCCTGCTGTCTATGGACCTCCACATCCACCTGTACCACAGTCGCCGTAGCTCCACTACTTTCAATCTGGTCCAAAGAAGGCAGCAAAGTCTCCACCTCACCACCCACACCCCCCCCATTCTCCAAATCCATACTCTCACCTCC
Source organism: Cherax destructor (assembly GCA_009830355.1). Taxonomy (NCBI): domain Eukaryota; kingdom Metazoa; phylum Arthropoda; class Malacostraca; order Decapoda; family Parastacidae; genus Cherax; species Cherax destructor. Next base: position 19,901 of record WNWK01000582.1, read on the forward strand.
CAACATCTCATTCAAATCCTCCAATATAGCAGCCTCATTTACCACACTATGATCATCCTCCTGTTGTTCCTCAGTCTCCTGAGGCGGCCGCTGATCCTCCAAATTCCTCTCTTCTCGAGTCTGCATCACTTCCTGTTCTGCCTGCTCCACTTCCTCACTCCACTGCCTTCCTTCCGGTTGACTTTCCATGGCACCATCCTCCAGTACCACGCCCTTACGCTCCTCCACACTCTTGCCTGCAGGTTCGCCATTCCCACGTCGTCGATCCTCCCGTCTCCGCACACACTCAGCCGCCAGATGTCCAGGCTGCCCACACATCTACATGTACGCACCTGCCCTTGATATGTCACGTATACCTGTGTACGGAAACAATCCACCATTACATAAGATGGTATGGGCTTGCGCAATGTCATTTTTACTGAATAAGTTCCTCCAAAAGACCTGCATATAGCCCCTGCGCCCATCTGCCAATATTGACTGCATGAATGACACCAAATACCTTAAAAACGTCGCGGACGTCCTCCGGTCCCATTTCAAAGGGAATATTCTGGACCTTAATCCATTTGTAGACAGCTGACACGTCCCGTAAACATACCTCTACACCAGGATTTACCATCATTCGTTGATCCTGATATGCGTCCACCACCCTTTGATATGCTTCCGTGCTTGCAAATTTCACAAACAGCCTCTTTGCACCGTTAATCGATATACCATAAAGATCTGCAAGTGTCACATGGTATGTGTCGCGAAGAACAGCAGGTAATATCACATCCGCATTCGTCGAGTAGACCGCTCCTTGTATAAACTCAACACATACTGTGTTAACTCGCCGCCGGTAGCCGTCCACCATCTTTGCTGAAAATATAATTTCCAACTGCTACCACCAGGGGCTGACCAACACGTCCGCACACCACCAGTGCTGGACGCGGAATTTTTGTTCTAGAATTAGTCTTCCCTGAACTATGCTTTACTAAGCTATACTGAGAAGCCACTCTTTTCATGAGAGGCAGTCATAACCTCATATATTACCAGTACCACTGGTCCCATCACCAGACCTTTATCATCTTCCCTCCTGCACTCTCTCCTTTCCCTGAACCATCCCCACCACCATAACTTTTCCCTTCCCCACCACCACGTTCGTCCAGTCACCTTCAATAACATGTGTTATTTGCTATACTGTAATAACAAGCCATTACCCATTAAAAGTTTAACTTCGTGATATTATTTACAGAATAAACCCATCCAACCACAACACTTACTCCATCGTATCCCACCCCATCACCGTCTTCCCTTTCCCTTTCCCCCCCCTCCCTCCTCTCTTCCCTCCTTCCCTCTCAAGTTTAAGCAATATTATTATTACGTAACTGGAAAAAAAGATACATTAAAAAAGAACTAGGTAAAGTCAACATTTTATGACAAGAAAACAGATCTTGAAGTTCCAGGTTATTGAAGGATCACTGTCAGGGAGGTGGGTCCTCAACAACTGGGGTGGTGGGTCTTGTGGACGGTAGTGGCTAGTTTACTGTGCATCCCATCATGTGGGAGGTTAGGGCTAGTTTGTGTACCTCATCCTGTGTACGGTAGTGGCTAGTTTATCGTACACCCCATATCCATTCATTGGACGGTAGTACGATAGCATATTAGTACACAATAGACCTAGGAACTAGGCCCCAAAACGGTTAATAAGAGTACATTTGGATTCACATTTTCAATTTTCATTTCAAGTGTTACAAGTAAATTTATAATTCGTGATTAAAATGTGTGGTGTCTTATGTTCAGTAATAAGATGCCCCTGAGAGAACACACAAGTTATTATACAATCTCAATATTCCCCAGTAAGTGGACAATCAAGCAGTGTTCAATCAAGTGACCATAAGGCTGGTCACATACTTTGCATTTAGTTTGATCATCATATGTGAGTCTGCTAAACTGCCAGAGGTACTTGTAACCAAACCTGGCTACTACATCACTCAACTCTGCAAGTTGCTCAGTAAATACGTTGATCACCGTGATGTTATTATGAGTTATAGACCTACTCATGCTTTTAACTGCACTCCTGTAGCATTTGTATTAATATAAACATCAGTAATTGGAGAACGAGTTATCCACCTGCACCTACCAAACACTCCGGCCATTAACTTGTAAATACTGTCACACACTGAAGAGCTAGGCTGGTCTCCACACTCGGTGTACTTCCTCACATCTGCTATGACGTAAATGGTTTAGAAAACTGACAAATTGAAGAGTGAGACACTTGTGCAACATTTGGGAATCTTCATTGGGAAAACGTTTCTCCAGATAGTGGCTTCTTCTGTCCAATACAGAGAAGAACGGTGAAAGATGAGGAGTTTGAGGTAATCAGTTCCTCAGCCTGGAGTCTATGTGTTCAGTCCATCAATCTTGATAAAAGTATATATGCACGGAGAAGCGACTCATATACTGCAGACAGGTGAGTTGAAGGAGCATGAGGGGGAGTCACCAGTGGAAAAATCCACTAGTGTTAAGTACGTCATGCCTATAGTTTAGGCAAGCGTTGAAGAATTCCCTGTATCAAGATTCCAAGATGTTGCTGTGTCTGACAGTTGTAATGTAACAACTGGCTTAGAAAACCGCGCATATGTTATATTTTCCTCAAGATTGATGGACTGAACACGACTGATTACCTCAAACTATTACTACTCCTCTTCCACCATTCTTCTCTGTACTGGACTGAAGAAGCCACTGGCTGCCGAAACGTTTTCTCAATAAAAGTTCCAAAATGTTGCACAAGTGTCTCGTTCTTCAGCTCACAGCTGGTAAAGAGAGTGCTTCGCGCAAACGAGTAAAAAATGGAGTCTAATACAAAAGGAGTCTAATACAAGAAACAAACTAGATAACTTCCTCACCGCTTACTTGTCTGGCTCTCACCTGACTGACTACCTGTGTTATTAACTGGCTGACTGACTACCTGTGTTATTAACTGGCTGACTGACTACCTGTGTTATTAACTGGCTGACTGACTACCTGTGTTATTAACTGGCTGACTGACTACCTGTGTTATTAACTGGCTGACTGACTACCTGTGTTATTAACTGGCTGACTGACTACCTGTGTTATTAACTGGCTGACTGAAACCCGTGTAATTGCTGACTAGTGTTATTAACTGGCTGACTGACTACCTGTGTTATTAACTGGCTGACTGACTACCTGTGTTATTAACTGGCTGATTGACTACCTGTGTTATTAACTGGCTGACTGACTATCTGTATTATTAGCTGGCTGACTGACTATCTGTATTATTAGCTGGCTGACTGACTACCTGTTATTAGCTGGCTGACTGACTACCTGTTATTAGCTGGCTGACTGACTACCTGTGTTATTAGCTGGCTGACTGACTACCTGTATTAACTGGCTGACTGACTATCTGTATTATTAACTGGCTGACTGACTATCTGTATTATTAACTGGCTGACTGACTACCTGTATTATTAACTAGCTGATCACCCTACTGACTGCACAGCTGACTGGCTGATCACCCTACTGACTGCACAGCTGACTGGCTGATCACCCTACTGACTGCACAGCTGACTGGCTGATCACCCTACTGACTGCACAGCTGACTGGCTGATCACCCTACTGACTGCACAGCTGACTGGCTGATCACCCTACTGACTGCACAGCTGACTGGCTGATCACCCTACTGACTGCACAGCTGACTGGCTGATCACCCTACTGACTGCACAGCTGACTGGCTGATCACCCTACTGACTGCACAGCTGACTGGCTGATCACCCTACTGACTGCACAGCTGACTGGCTGATCACCCTACTGACTGCACAGCTGACTGGCTGATCACCCTACTGACTGCACAGCTGACTGGCTGATCACCCTACTGACTGCACAGCTGACTGGCTGATCACCCTACTGACTGCACAGCTGACTGATCACCCTACTGACTGCACAGCTGACTGATCACCCTACTGACTGCACAGCTGACCACTTTACCAAAACGTTGTCTAGTTTCTTGCCTGACTATATTATTTATTAAATTTAGAAAAAGCGTCTTATAGCGGTCTTATAGCGGTCAGGCATTGGGAAGAAATGAGGTTCGATCCAAGGAAGGGGAAGATAAGTCGAATTCCTTGACTCACAAGTCCCTCACCAGCATCAAGGAATCTCCCTAAGAGGAGTAGCTGGCTAGTCACCTATTTGTTGGCCTACCTGCCAGACTACTTGACTAGGTCCCTACTTAGCCATTTGACTAGCTACGTATTTAGCCATTTGACTAGCTACGTATTTAGCCATTTGACTGGCTACCTGGCTAGTACGTTACTGGCTACCTGGCTAATACGTTACTGGCTAGCAAGCAACCCATCAAGATGACCTGTCACCTAACTCCTACCCGCCCCAGCCACCTGACTGGCTACCATCAGAGTGGCTGACCAGTGGTACCTACCTTCACCAATGTGAACGTGAGGCAGCAAGTGTTTGTACAAGTGTTTACCTCTGACCAGCATGACTGACTCCGGTCACTGTTGCATCACCAGTTGCTCTTGTTGTTGCCAACATTGTTATTGCAGCCTGTTCGTGTACATCATGATAATGTACTGCTTAGAATTGTGCTGCCACGTACCACAAGCGCACACACACAGCAATACAATATATATATATATATATATATATATATATATATATATATATATATATATATATATTATATATATATAGGGATGGGTTCCACCTCTGGTACAAATTGTGGGACCCATAGCCTCGGAGAAGTGGATAAAAGGCTTCAAGGAAGAATATTTGGATTTCTTCCTGATGCCATTTGAATATTCCACTTCTCCTACCACCCCATCTTTTAATTTTTTTTTTTTTACCAATAGGTATGTTTTATTACATAATATATATATATATATATATATATATGCAAGACAAGCCACGGGGGTGGAAATCTTTAGTTCAAGTACTTTCACACTTCTCAGTGCGTCATCAGGAACTTTGCAATGTTGCAAGAGCAACTAAAGCAGGGGGAGTTCTCAGAGTAGCGTAGTGCGGGTTCGAACCCCACCCGTGGTATGGTAAGTAATGAAACAATGTTATAGGAATGCAGTTAGAAGCCTGACTAGATATATAACCCACTATAACATAATAGTTGATAAGCATGTTTATAGAGCAACTTGCAATGTGAACAGACTGACTAATGTGGGAGTGGCCAGACTTAAGCTTGGTTACAAGTATTTCTGGCAGTTTGGCAGACACACAGATGATCAAACTAAATGCAAAGTATGTGGCCAGCCCTGTGGTCAGTATCTTGAACAATAAATGATTAATTGTCCACATATTAAGGAATATAAAGTATAATAACCTATGTGATACGTCAAGCTATCTTATTAATGAAAATAGGATACCAGATATATTAAGTAAATTTCTTAAATTTGCTTGCAACAGATAAGTGAACTGAAGATATAAATCCAGATGTACTCCTGTTAACCCTTTTGGGGCCTAGTTCCTGGGCCTTTTGTGTATCCATATGCTCTTGCACTATCGTCCACAGGATGGATATGGGGTGCACAATAAACCAGCCACTTCAGCGGCAAAATCTCAAAAATCTTTCTGTTCTCTCTGTCAAAAATTTAAATATCCATTTGCCCACCTTCCCATTGATACTTATCGCCTCATTGTATACGAAAGCTTCCCCATCACTGAATTTTTCAAACGCCTTTGCGAAATACGTGTATACCACATTACTTCCAACTCCTTCGTAATTCAGTCATAGTAGTTTAGTAGTGACAAATTGATCCTCCAGTTTTAAATTTATGGTGGTTTGCGTTGTGAATGTTTTGCTGTTCGATAAAATTTGCAATTTGGTGTCTCGTAACTCTTTCGAAAACTTGTGTGATGTTAGGGCTAGTGGCCTATTTTTTTACCCTAGTTCTACTGCCTTCTTTGTCCAGAAGAACTATGGCTGCACTTCTAAAGGCCTCTGGAATTTCACCTAAGTCTAAGCTCTTTCACTTCTTTATAAATAAGAAACTCCATGAATCTGGTCCAGGTGTTACATGAGTAGGTATATTTTCTACTTCTCTTTCGAGTTCTACTGGATTAGCGTTATGTCTGTTATGTGATCTGTGGCATTCAAATGTAATGATTTTTTTTTTTCTGCGTTTTCTACCCCGCTAATGTTTAGTGGATTGCTGAACACTGATTCACAGTCTATGAACCTCCAGTAATTAATGGTCCAGTTCTACAGGTGTTTCATAACTTGAATTTTGAATGTGTAGAAATATTTGGAGTTTCTTACAATATCCTGGACGGCTCTTTTGCTCCCATCTAAGTGCATCTGTGTGGTACGACAGCTGAACTCTTTACTCTATCTCGGTAACCTCTTTATTGTGACATTCAGGTTTTTAAGAAGTTTGGTAACGCTGCTTTTCTTCAGTCGCACTATCTTTCAGGATCTCTTCCCATATTTGATCTTCTTGGCTTTCTCAGCGGAGAGGGAAAATGGATTAAGGAGAGGGAAATGCTAATTAAGAGGGAGTGGAAAAAATATGGAAGAGAAAAGGGGGTAGGAGTTGGTGGGGAAGGGAAGGTATGGTACAGGAGTGAGGAGGATGGGTGATGAAGGAAGGAGAGTGTATACAATAGAAGGGAAGGGGATGAAGTGGATAAACGACAGTGACCATCGAATTTTTTTTTATTTATTACAAAAGAAAATTGGATACATCAGCAGGGTGCTGCTATTCTATAAGATACTTACACAGTGGGAACAAAAGCTAACTATGTTTTCCTGTAATATTCCATCACACAGGATATTGCTCATACAAGGTGCTGAAATGTGTCAGCCTGAGCTGGGAGACTTCAACAGTGCCAGCCTGAGCTGGGAGACTTCAACAGTGCCAGCCTGAGCTGGGAGACTTCAACAGTGCCAGCCTGAGCTGGGAGACTTCAACAGTGCCAGCCTGAGCTGGGAGACTTCAACAGTGCCAGCCTGAGCTGGGAGACTTCAACAGTGCCAGCCTGAGCTGGGAGACTTCAGTATATCAATGAGGATATCGTCCAGTATTCCATCAAAGGTTCATCAGCTAGGGCAGCTTCAAAGGTTTCCTGTCAGCAGAGCTGCAGTTACTGTCACTTGGGAATTACCAGCTCTCAGGATAGACTATCACATGCACAACACAAGAAATGAAATTTACGAAGTTATCTCGACCATCCCAGAGAAAAACTATAAAATAGTTACAGGGATGAGTGGGAGAGGGAAGGTGGGGTTATGTGGGAGAGGGAAGGTTATGTAGAGAGGGGGAGAGGAACTGAGAGTGATGATGACTGGGAAAATTCGAAATCCATTGTTTCTAAGGGATACCCGACGGGCCGACACAGCCGTCCAGCCAGTCAGCCGTCTAGCCAGCCAGCCAGCCAGCCGTCCAACCAGCCAGCCAGACAGCAACCACCAGCTAGTCAACAACATCAGTCAGCCTGCCAAGCACTCACCCAGCCAGCCAGCCAAGCACTCACCCAGCCAGCCAGCCAAGCACTCACCCAGCCAGCCAGCCAAGCACTCACCCAGCCAGCCAGCCAAGCACTCACCCAGCCAGCCAGCCAAGCACTCACCCAGCCAGCCAGCCAAGCACTCACCCAGCCAGCCAGCCAAGCACTCACCCAGCCAGCCAGCCAAGCACTCACCCAGCCAGCCAGCCAAGCACTCACCCAGCCAGCCAGCCAAGCACTCACCCAGCCAGCCAGCCAAGCACTCACCCAGCCAGCCAGCCAAGCACTCACCCAGCCAGCCAGCCAAGCACTCACCCAGCCAGCCAGCCAAGCACTCACCCAGCCAGCCAGCCAAGCACTCACCCAGCCAGCCAGCCAAGCACTCACCCAGCCAGCCAGCCAAGCACTCACCCAGCCAGCCAGCCAAGCACTCACCCAGCCAGCCAGCCAAGCACTCACCCAGCCAGCCAGCCAAGCACTCACCCAGCCAGCCAGCCAAGCACTCACCCAGCCAGCCAGCCAAGCACTCACCCAGCCAGCCAAACCAAGCCCCTCACCCAGCCAGCCAGCCAAGCACTCACCCAGCCAGCCACCCAAACACTCACCCAGCCAGCCAGCCAAGCACTCACCCAGCCAGCCAGCCAAGCACTCACCCAGCCAGCCAAGCACTCACCCAGCCAGCCAAGCACTCACCCAGCCAGCCAAGCACTCACCCAGCCAGCCAGCCAAGCACTCACCCAGCCAGCCAAGCACTCACCCAGCCAGCCAAGCACTCACCCAGCCAGCCAAGCACTCACCCAGCCAGCCAAGCACTCACCCAGCCAGCCAAGCACTCACCCAGCCAGCCAACCTTCCATCCAGTGAGAGAAGCAACAGGTTCTTGTGAAGCGAGTGTATGATTGGTTGTGTATTTAACACTGAGTGACGATAGTCCCTCAAAGCTGAAGGGATGAACACCTCTCAAGACCGAGGGAGTGAACACCTCTCAAGACCGAGGGAGTGAACACCTATCAAGACCGAGGGAGTGAACACCTCTCAAGACCGAGGGAGTGAACACCTATCAAGACCGAGGGAGTGAACACCTCTCAAGACCGAGGGAGTGAACACCTCTCAAGACCGAGGGACTGAACACCTACCAAGACCGAGGGACTGAACACCTACCAAGACCGAGGGACTGAACACCTCTCAAGACCGAGGGAGTGAACACCTCTCAAGACCGAGGGACTGAACACCTACCAAGACCGAGGGACTGAACACCTACCAAGACCGAGGGACTGAACACCTACCAAGACCGAGGGACTGAACACCTACCAAGACCGAGGGACTGAACACCTACCAAGACCGAGGGACTGAACACCTACCAAGACCGAGGGACTGAACACCTACCAAGACCGAGGGACTGAACACCTACCAAGACCGAGGGACTGAACACCTACCAAGACCGAGGGAGTGAACACCTATCAAGACCGAGGGAGTGAACACCTATCAAGACCGAGGGAGTGAACACCTATCAAGACCGTGGGACTGAACACCTATCAAGACCGTGGGACTGAACACCTATCAAGACCGAGGGACTGAACACCTATCAAGACCGAGGGAGTGAACACCTATCAAGACCGAGGGACTGAACACCTATCAAGACCGTGGGACTGAACACCTATCAAGACCGAGGGACTGAACACCTATCAAGACCGTGGGACTGAACACCTATCAAGACCGTGGGACTGAACACCTATCAAGACCGAGGGACTGAACACCTATCAAGACCGAGGGACTGAACACCTATCAAGACCGTGGGACTGAACACCTATCAAGACCGTGGGACTGAACACCTATCAAGACCGAGGGACTGAACACCTATCAAGACCGAGGGAGTGAACACCTATCAAGACCGAGGGACTGAACACCTATCAAGACCGTGGGACTGAACACCTATCAAGACCGTGGGACTGAACACCTATCAAGACCGTGGGACTGAACACCTATCAAGACCGTGGGACTGAACACCTATCAAGACCGAGGGACTGAACACCTATCAAGACCGAGGGACTGAACACCTATCAAGACCGAGGGACTGAACCCCTCAACATTACTTCTCAAGACAAATAACCCACGTAGGGGATGGAGAAACTTTACGAGGAAACGTCAAGTTTCTCCCTCTTATGTGCGTGTTATTTGTGTATTGTTCCAGTCACGGTATTGTGCCTTTTTGTTCACTACTTGTCAACATCTTCCATGTTACCAGTACACTGTTTGTGTACTGGATTAAAAAGATCTCTGACTGGTGAACTCGTCAGGAAGGACACTCAGCATAGTGTGGAGATGACAGTATCCTGAGGTACCTGGCTGCATAGAGTGGAGACGACAGTAACCTGAGATACCTGGCTGCATAACGGAAATGAATGTAATACGTGGTCTAGGATCAAGTGGGAGGTGACAGTGAGAGTACAGGCCACACTTACTGTTAGAAGCAAGGGTGAACATAGAGAGAGAGAGAGAGAGGAGAGAAGAGGGAAAAAGAGAGAGGAGAAAGAGAGGAGAGAAGAGGGAGAAAGAGAGGTGAGAGACAGAGGGGAGGGGAGAGAAGAGGAGATTGAGGAGAGAAGAAGAGAGGGAGGAGAGAAGAGGAGAGAAGGAGAGAGAGAGAGAGTGAGAGAAAGAGAGAGAGCAATCAAGCATGCCCGCTGAGAGGATCGAACTCTGGTCTTGAGAACAGGAAGTGCAAGTAACGATCATGTGATGTATGTGACCCACAATTACTCGTGGAAACACAGAAGCTAAGTGAGATGACATTTTTTGTTTCAACAGAACTAGTGGAAAAAGTGGGTTGTACAGTGTGGAAAATTCATCGTTTATTACAGTCACATCCTTAAGTGATAATCCCACCGGTTTATAAGGTGAGGTTCACACCACCTCTGCCCTCTTGTACCTCCTCTGGTACCAGCAGCAGCAGCAGCGGTACCACCAGCAGCAGCAGCACCAGCAGCGGTACCAGCAGCAGCAGCACCAGCGGGACACAATCCTATGTGCAGCAGACATAACACTACAACCACCAGTATCAATACCAAGAGACTGGCTCTAAAAGGACTTAACATACATCAACTGCAGTCACGGGTTGTTAACTGTAGTTCAGATCAAACAAGTGCAAGGTCGTGCAAATCACTGAAGGAAGGAACGCCAGATACAGAAGGATGAAAAAGCGACAATTACATCTAACATTACTAAAGATACTCCCAAAGAACAAGATTAGAAGCACAAAGGAGACTAGCTAATCTTACAAAATTTAACACACTGTACACGATATATTTTAGACCTATAACAGAATATGCAAGGCCAGCGTGGACCCTACATTCATTAAAGCGGAGATGATCACTGAGTTGCAGACTCTTTGTAACTCACTAGGGTCATAATTATGCCTCACTGCACAAGCAGTTGTATGCCTGCAAGTGCAGTCATCAAGCACTTGCTGCTACACACTATGTAGTCACTTTACCTGCATTATATTTGTTCCGAGACATACACAGAAGCAAGACCGGGATGCATATACATGTTCCTTGTGCACTTGTCACAATACAACTACTTCCATCGTGTGAGCTTAAACCCTTATTGCCTCCAAGAACATAAACATTTCATTTTCTTATATTTTATTTTCAAAGCACTAAAACCGGTTTGTTATTCAGAATTTTGTACGCATTCCGTTTCTAACAAAATTGACACTGTCCTCCTCAAGAACTACTGTCGTGACCAATTCACTCCTATAATCACAAATTAAGTAGAACTGTTGAAAATATTTTTCACATTCCGTAATCCATATCAAAGACTGCAAACTCAGAGCCATGTATATATTCAAGTCTACCGACACCACTATCACCAAGAAACCCAGACTCTTGAGTCTACCAGTTACTGTAGATCGAGCATGGTCTTGAAGCTTATCAAACCCGGCCCCAAATATCTTGCTGTTTGGCGATTTCATTTTGAGGCACCTTAAAATGAAGAATATAGCAAGAACTGTAATTGCAGTTTGTGTCCCTGTAGCTAGCAATAAATCTGCCTAAGTCAGCTGATCGCTGAGCCGAGCAGACTTGGGCACATCCTATACCTGATATTTACCAACAATGAGGATCTGTTCCAGGACATAACGTCGTCAAAGACTGCAGTTTCAGACCACAACATAAGCAAGTTTAAGATCTGTGTGCACAGTCGCCTGGGACAGATCAATACACAATCTTGAGGGGGAATTCAACAAATTTAACTTGAAAAAGAACATCAACTGGGACCAAATAGATCATGAGCATAACGAGGTATGCTGGGAAGACAGTACGACCATCGCCGATCTAATTCAGCTTCTCGGGAGGAAGAGCTCACTGACGCTGGAAGTATGCACCAGAAAAATACCTCTACGGCGAAGGAAAAGAGGTGCTCCCTCTACAGGCGAAGACAACGGATATCAGATCTTCCAAAAGCCAGCAGACTCTCTAATGCATGCAAGGAAACTCTAGCTAGAGAAATGGAGAACATCGAGCACAAACTGGTTACATCATATAGAGTCCAGGAAAGAGGAAGCAATGACCCAAAAATTAAGTTTGAAAATATTCTAAATACTACTTCTCGAACAAAATCCAGGGCATGGGGCCTTAATTAAAGGAGAGGGAACATACACTGATGACAGAAAGGAAATGAGTTAAATATTGAAGCGACAATACAACTCTTTGTTCAGTGATCCACTCATCAATCTACAGACAGATACAAAAGATTTTTTTATGAATAAGACTCAACACACCGCTGACACCCCCACAATTTCTGATGCAGCCATATATCCCCAGCTAACTTTTTAAAGAAGCCATCGACACCTTGCCCATGCATTATGCTCCAGGACCAGACTCGTAGAACTCCATATTCATCAAAAATTGTAAGAAACCATTACCTCGGCCTTTTAGTATTCTATGGAGAAGCTGGACGCTGGAGTCATCCCACAGTCATTAAAAACCACCGATATTGCCTCACTTCACAAGAGTGGCAGTAAAGCACATGCGCGAAAAACTACAGACAAATAGTGATAACTTCATACATTATCAAAATCTCTGAATAGGTCCTAACAAGCAAGATTGCCAATCACATAGAACCACAATAATTGCACAATCCAGGGCGGCATGGATTTAGATAAGATGCTCCTGCCTTTCACAACTGCTACACCATTATATGGTCTTAGATGCACTGGAAGACAAGCTAATGCTGCTGATGTGTATACGTACTTATATTTTACAAAAGTCTTCGACAACTGTGACCACAAATTGATAGAATAGAAATGCGTTCCAAAGGAATAACTGGTAGTGGACAGATGGCTATTTTTCTTATCAAACTGAACCCAAGAAACTAGCGATAAACAGAGTGAAGTCAGAGGCTGTCACAGGAAAAAACTATTCCTCAAGACACAGTACTCGACGCTCTTCTATATCTCATTTCTATATCCGACATAGACAAGGATATAAATCATAGCACTAACATCCTTTACTGATGGCACCAGAATCTTAATAAAATTAGTGTCCATCGACGACGCAGTGAATCTTCGAGAAGATACAAAGTCTTCCAGTGCGCCTTAGACAACAATATGACGTTGAATGAGGACATATTTCAGTTACTCTGCTAGGGAAGAATGGAGGAAATAAAGAGTGAAACTGAGTACATGACAAATCATTCAATAGAGCTAAAGCTCCCAGGCCAAGACTTGGGATTAATGATGTCAAAAGATCTCACATTCAAAAAAAATGATGGGCTGGATAGTTACAACATTCAAGACGAGGGATGCTGAGCCAATGATGGTATTCTAAGCAACATATTCTCTCCAGGCTAGAATACTACTGTATACTAACACATCCCTTTAAGGCAAGCGAGACTGCTAAGCTAGGCAACGTACAGAGTATGCCGGTATACACTCAATCAACATTTAAACTACTGGGAACGCCTGCAGTGCCTTCAACTGTATTCCTTGGAACGTAGACGAGAATTGTAAAGCATAATTTACACCTGAAAAATCTTGGAGGGACTGGTCTCAAACCTGCACACCGGAATCACTCCATGTGAAACCTGGTTGATCAGGCCTTGATTAACCGGGAATCCTGGTTGATCAGGCCTTGATTAACCGGGAAGCCTGATCTGGAGAGTTGACACCCCCCCCCCGGAAGCATCCTTCAAGCATCCTTTGTATAGCCTATAAATTTCATACCATTTTTTCTATATAACATACTTTTCCTTCACTATTTCATGCTAGCAGTGACCAGAGAGAGAGTGGATGGTGGGAAGAGAGCCTTCTGTCTCATTATGCTGCAGTTATATCTATATAAACGATGCCATTTCTTAATCTAGCTAAAATAAGATAATCCTCATCAGCAGATAGCCTTTGTGTGGACTTCAAAAGTCCTCTCTTGTCTGTCTGTCTGTCTGTCTGTCTGTCTGTCTGTCTGTCTGTCTGTCTGTCTGTCTGTCTGTCTGTCTGTCTGTCTGTCTGTCTGTCTGTCTGTCTGTCTGTCTCTCTCTCTGTCTGTCTCTCTCTCTCTCTGTCTGTGTCTCTCTCTCTGTCTGTGTCTCTCTCTCTCTGTCTGTGTCTCTCTCTCTGTCTGTGTCTCTCTCTCTCTGTCTGTGTCTCTCTCTCTCTGTCTGTGTCTCTCTCTCTCTGTCTGTGTCTCTCTCTCTGTCTGTGTCTCTCTCTCTCTGTCTGTGTCTCTCTCTCTCTGTCTGTGTCTCTCTCTCTCTGTCTGTGTCTCTCTCTCTGTCTGTGTGTCTCTCTCTCTGTCTCTCTCTCTCTCTCTTGTCTCTCTCTCTCTCTCTGTCTCTCTCTCTCTCTCTGTCTCTCTCTCTCTCTCTGTCTCTCTCTCTCTCTCTCTCTCTCTCTCTCTCTCTCTCTCTCTCTCTCTCTCTCTCTCTCTGCTCTCTCTCTCTCGTCTCTCTCTCTCTCTGTCTCTCTCTCTGTCTCTCTCTCTGTCTCTCTCTCTCTCTCTCTCTGTCTCTCTCTCTCTCTCTCTCTCTCTGTCTCTCTTCTCTCTTCTCTCTCTCTTCTCTCTCTCTGCTCTCTCTCTGTCTCTCTCTCTGTCTCTCTCTCTGCTCTCTCTCTGTCTCTCTCTCTGTCTCTCTCTCTGTCTCTCTCTGTCTCTCTCTGTCTCTCTCTGTCTTCTCTCTGTCTCTCTCTCTCTGCTCTCTCTGTCTCTCTCTCTGTCTCTCTTCTGTCTCTCTCTCTTTTCTCTCCTCTCTCTCTCTCTCTCTCTTCTGTCTGTCTCTGTCTGTCTGTCTGTCTGTCTGTCTCTCTCTCTCTCTCTCTCTCTGTCTCTCTCTCTCTCTCTCTCTCCTACAGCATCACCTGCTACAGTTTACCTTGCCCTGCTTCAGCAATATATTAACATAATTAGCTCTAACCCCACCCACCTCCCACCTCACTCTCCTCCTCTTCATCTCCACACAGGTGCTCCTGGCAGCCTCATATCACTATTAATAGTCCACCATCCTACGCCTACAAAGATGGAGGGAGCACACACACCCCTGCGCTCATACTCACACACTGTTCACACACTGACGCAGTCTGGCGTTCATACCCTAGCGTTCGTGCCCCGGCGTTCACACACTGGCGTTCATACCCTAGCGTTCGTGTCCCGGCGTTCACACACTGGCGTTCATACCCTAGCGTTCGTGCCCCGGCGTTCACACACTGGCGTTCATACCCTAGCGTTCGTGCCCCGGCGTTCACACACTGGCGTTCATACCCTAGCGTTCGTGCCCCGGCGTTCACACACTGGCGTTCATACCCTAGCGTTCGTGCCCCGGCGTTCACACACTGGCGTTCATACCCTAGTGTTCGTGCCCCGGCGTTCACACACTGGCGTTCATACCCTAGTGTTCGTGCCCCGGCGTTCACACACTGGCGTTCATACCCTAGCGTTCGTGCCCCCTGCGTTCACACACTACCTTGCTCAGGAATTCAGTTTGTAATGAACAGCTTCCTGCTCTCTGGATGGTAGCCTCTTTAACTTGTGGTTTCTGCTCCATATCCGGGTGACTCCCCCTCTCCCTCGCCCCAGTCACACTAACAATTGAATTCTAGATGAGTGGTACCCACCTCAAAGTGCATTCATTAAAGTTAATACCTTAGATAGCTTCAAAAATGATCAGGAACGTATGAGAATGGTTAGGTGCGAGATACACCTGCCTAGCAAGACCGAGTAGGTCTATTGCAATTCATTCTATTATTTAGTTTTCTCTCCCACTTCTTCCTCTGCCTTACTCCTTCGTCTGCTTTAATTGTAAGAACGTTCAACGATCGTTGTCCCATTAAACGTTTCTTGTATAACGTTCTTCATGCTTCGTCGCCCCACCGAGATAAATACTTTATATAAAGCAACCTGCCCAACACAGAATGGGCACCTGGGGTCAAGAATCCATGTCCTAAATGAAACATGTTTGGAAGATATCTTAAACAACATGGAACCTAACCAGTGCCTTGAAAAGGTCAACTTCCTGGTAGCTGAAGTATGTTAAAGGCATATTCCCCTAAGATAAAAGATGAGAAGAAGTAAACTGTAGAGAGAGACGCTCCCGAAACATGGAAAAAAGCGCTAACCAGGGAAGTGGAAAATATTGAGCTTAAGTTAAAGGATTTATACAGGATCCAGGAGACACAGGAGGAGCTAAAAGCGATTAGTGAAACTGAAAGAAATTCGAAATATTTCTTTTCATATGCCAAAATCTAGAATCAGGCCCCTGCTCAGACAAGACGGAACTTACACAGATGACAACAAAGAAATGAGTGAGATATTAAATGTCAATACGACTCTGTTTGGCGAGCGACTAATCAGTCTAAAGATCGACAATCCAAATAATTTTGTCATGAATGAATCTCAAAACCCTGTCAATGTATGCCAAATTTCTGACATAACCCTAACTCCACTAGACTTTGAGAAAGCCATTGATAACATGCCCATGCACTCAGCCCCAGGCCCAGACTCGTGCAACTGTGTTCAGTAAGAACTGCAAGAAACCCCTCTCACAGGCCCTAAGTATGTTATGGAGAAGGAGCATAGAGACAGACGAGATTCAGCAGTCACTAAAAACAACGGATATAGCCCAACTACATAAAGGTGGCAGCAAAGTAATAGCTAAGAACTATAGACCAACACTCTAACGTCCCACATCATAAGAATCTTTGAAAGAGTTTTAAGAAGCAGGATTGCAAACCACTTTAATTCCCAACAATTGCACAATGGGTTCAGAACAGGTCGCTCCTGCCTCTCGCAACTACTGGACCACTATAATATGGTCTTGGATGCACTGGAAAACATACAGAATGCTGATGTAGCATATACAGATTTTGCAAAAGCCTTTGACAAGTGCGATCATGGTGTAATAACACACTAAATGCGTTCTAAAAGGATAACTGGCAAAGTGGGCAGATGGATCTTTAACTTTCTAACCAATCGAACACAAAGTAGTGGTAAACAGAATTAAATCGGAAGCTGCAATAGTGAAGAGCTTTGTTCCACAAGCACAGTACTCGCCCCCACCCTGTTCCTCCATTGAGGACACTGTAAATCTCCAAGATATAAACCAAGTTGCAACTAAGAACAATATGATGTTCAATGATAACAAATTCCAACTACTCCGTTATGGAAAATTGGAGGAAATAATAGCTAGGACTGAGTATACTACAAACTCTAATCACCCAATAGAACGGAAAAGTAATACGTAGGACCTGGGAGTGGTAATATCTGAGGATCTCACCTTCAAGGACCACAACAGTACCACTATCACATGTACGAGGAAACTGATAGGATGGATAATGAGAACATTCAAAACAAGAAATGCCAAGCCAATGATGATCCTTTTTAAATCGCTTGTTCTCTCTAGGCTGGAATACTGCTGTTAACATCTCCATTCAAGGCAGGTGAAATTGCAGATCTAGAGAATGTACAGAGAACCTTTACTGCACAATTAACTTCCGTCAAACACCTTAACTACTGGGAACGCTTGGAAGCATTTGCCTTGTATTCAATGGAGCGCAGACGAGAGAGATACATCATAATCTACACCCGGAAAATCCTAGAGGGACTGGTCTTTAATCTGCACATAGAAGTCACTCCCTACGAAAGCAAAAGACTTGGCAGGCGATGCAACATACCCCCTATGAAAAGTAGGGGCGCCATTAGTACACCAAGAGAAAACACAATAAGTGTCCAGGGCCCAAGACTGTTCAAGAGCCTCCTACCAGCCAGAAGGGATATTACCAATAGACCCCTGGTTGTCCTCAAGAGGGAGCTGGGCAGATACCTAACGTCAGTGCCGGATCAGCCGGGCTGTGGTTCGTAAGTTGGACTACGTGCGGCAAGCAGTAACAGCCTAGCTGATTAGGCCCTGATCCAACGGGAGGCATGGTCATAGACCGGGCCGCGGGGGCAATGATCCCCGGAATACCCTCAGGTAGGCAGGCTGGCAGCTCTCATTCCAACACAGCATGGGCTGACTGGCAGCTCTCAGTCCAATACAGCATGGGCTGGCTGGCAGCTCTCAGTCCAACACAGCATGGGCTGGCTGGCAGCTCTCAGTCCAACACAGCATGGGCTGGTTGGCAGCTCTCAGTCCAACACAGCATGGGCTGGTTGGCAGCTCTCAGTCCAACACAGCATGGGCAGGCGGGCAGCTCTCAGTCCAACACAGCATGGGCTGGCTGACTCCAACATACAAGAGAACATCTTCCTGACGCCTATTCTTCAGATTCTTCAAGACTAAGGTACTGAACACCGGCTCCTAGGTCTGCAAGGCTGTTTTCTTTCATATATCATCTGTTTTGAATTTAAAAAGCCACTGACTATGAAGACAGTCCGGACACAGGAACCGTCCCCCAGTCATTAAAAACCACTAATATAGCCACTCCACATAGGAAGCAGTAAAACAATCGAAAAACACTACAGACAGACAGCAGTGACATCCCACATTATCAAAATTTTAGTATTAAGAAGCAAGATTGATAAAAACCAGGAACAATAGCAGTTGCATAACGCAGGACAACAGATTTAGAGCAAGTCCCTCCTACCTGTCGCAACTGTTTGACCATTACGACATGGTCTTCGATGCTCGGCAAGACGAACAAAATGGAGATGAAGTGTACACAGACTTCGCAAAAGCCTTGGAAATGTGTGATCATGATGTAACAGCGTAAAAAAAAATGTGTACTAAAGAAGTAAGTGGAAAAGTGAGCAGATGGGCTTTCAACTTTCTAACAAAGTGAATCCATTAAATAATGGTCACTAAAGTCGAATCAGAGGCTGGCAGTACTCGCCCCCTATTCTGTTTCTCGCTCTCGTATCCGACACAGCGACATTAATCATTTAGGCGCACTATCCTTTACCGACAATACAAGTAGCCTCCACTGAGAACACTGCAAATCTACAATCAGATATGGACAAGATCTTCAGGTGGGCCACAGAAACCTAAATCCAATGAGAAAAAAAGTCAGGTACTCTGCTAATTAAAAATTGAGGAAATAAAACTGGAACCGAGTATAAAACAAAGTTAAACTACTCAGAATGGAAGATTAATGTAAGTTTTTCAGGAGTGATTATGTCAGATCTCCCATTCAAAAATAAACAGTCTCACTATTACGACCGCAAGGAAAATAAGAGACTGGACATGCAGAACCTTGGTTTTAAGACACGTGACCAAACATATCGGTCCCAGGACCGAAACTTTAATAAATGTGTCTTTTTAAACCAATTTGTTGATATCAATTACCAAGGTTTATACCAACTAGAACCTTCAAAACAAGAAATATCAAACCAATGATACTTTTGAAGTTACTTGCTCTCTCTAGGCTGCTAAACTCTAACAGTCCCGTTCAAGGTTGGCGAAATTACAGATCTGGAGAACGTGTCGAGAACGTTCACTCTTCGTATAAATTCAGTGAAGCCAACTCAATTATGAGAATGCCTGAAGACCCTTGAATCGTACCTCCATAGCGATGGCAAGATAATTTACACCTGATGTACTTGTCACAAATCTGCAAACCGTAATAACTCCCTACCAAAGCAAGAAGTTTGGCAGACGGTACAAAGTACCACAATGAAAACCAGGAGTGCAATGGGACCAAGACTCTTCAACACCTGCGACAGTAGGCTTCTTCAGTCAAATACAGAGGGAGCAGGTATAGAAGTGAAATAAAGATGATATAATCAGTCTATCAACCTTGAAGAAAAAGTATTTGAGGTGGTCACTCCTTCAGTCTGGAGAAGAGTTCAGCGTCATGGCTTGGGTATTCTTCTACCCTCGCAGCCCAGCCTGGAATTAAGCCTTTCTGCTGACTGCCTGTTCAACCAGGTTGTTGTTGTTGGCGGTCCGCTGGCCCACACAGGCACCACAGCCTCCTTAATCAGACGCTTGTCAGAGATAGTAACCTAATTTTCTTTTGTTCTGGGTATACTTATGGTGTCTACTGATATATGTTATCTTCATACCTCAGGTGAATCACTAAGATACTTGTAGCTATCTTCAAGAGGAAACTATTAGTTCCTGATTAGCCAGGCTGTGGTGCCTTCATTGAACTTCGTGCGGCCAGGCTGTCACTCAGGAGACCAGGTCTGGGACCGGGCAGGGGTCCCAGACCTGAAATTTTCTACAGGTCATCTAGTAGGCTGAACATGACTGGCTATAAATTTAACACAGTTAGAACATAACATTAACGTGAGTGAGGCTCTGACACACCAACACTCACCTTCAACCAGTGAAGGTGATGTAACGATGGTGATTAACCACTCACCAAATAAAGAGGGAAAGGTGAGAGATGGAGGGGAATAGTAAGGGTTGGGAGACGAAGGGAGGGAAGAAAGAAAAACAGCTGATTGGTGAAGAAGTATACAACAGAAGGGGGATGGGATAAACGAAAGAAGTGAGATTAAAACAATAAGACGCGAAGGAGATTAAATGGGACTGGGTATGAGTAAAAGAAGGACGAATGAGTAGATAGGAAAAAGAGGAGAATGAAGATAGGGAGAGAGAGAATGACTGGGAAGGATGTATGAGGACGGAGAGAGAATGAGCGATTGGGGGAGAAAAGCAGATGGGAAAGAATATAAAGGAGGGGAAAACTAGACATGGAGGCATTCAGGTTTGATCCAAGGGAAGGGTAGCTACAAGTCCTAGAATGAAAGAAAATAGGGAGGGGAAGTAAGAACGGAAGTACACGAGAGAAGAACAGAAGGAAGATGAGAAGACATGGAGAGGAAGGTGAAAAGAAAGAAAGAAAGAGAGAGAGAGAGAGAGAGAGAGAGAGAGAGAGAGAGAGAGAGAAGAGAGAGAAGAGAGAGAGAAGAGTAGAGAGAGAGAGAGAGAGAGAGAGAGAGAGAGAGAGAGAAGAGAGAGAGAAAGAGAGAGAAAGAGAGAGAGAGAGAGAGAGAGAGAGAGGACGTGAAGGGGAGAGGGTGGTGCGCCTAGGGGAAGGGCACGCCAGGTGACTCAGCCTCACAGGTGAACGACACTAAGTTTAAAATTAAAAATAACTACTTCAGATAAGTAAAACAATCACTATTAATACTAACTATATTAACATTATGTTAATAATAACAATAGTATTAATTAGTAATCCTCGAAGGAGATCCTCTCAATGGTTGCCCCCAAAATATATATTTTCTTCAATTTTACGATTATATTGCGGTGATAACACGAAAGGCTTCATTCCATCAACTTCATTTTTTTTAACATTGGTATATGGTAACTAGGGCAAGGTTCTAGAAGCAACTGGCTTGAGCAGGTGCTCTATGAGCAGGGTTACGGGAACCATTCCCAGCATCGTGGAATGGCTCAGATAACTTACAAAACCCTCTGCTGCTTGGCGTCAAGTGTTCAACAAGTTGCCTAATAATTCGACGACGATGGAGAGTGAAATTCAAGTGTGTTGACGCACATCTGACAATTTTAGATGTACAAGTGTTATTTTTTATTTCCGATAAACCACATTAAATATATTTAAATCTGCCTCGTCTTAATGGTTTCAGTATATAATGAGTGATGTATCCCTTACAGCCAGGATAGTAACCCATTAACTTTGGTTGGTGTGAGAGTAAATTCGACAAAGTGCTAAATTTTCTCATAAAACTTGGAATCCATATGATGAGTGGAGAATGCCTCTCGTGATCTTCAAACTGTCAGTCTTGGTGTGTTTTCTAGAAAGCATTAGGCTGCACAAGTCTCAATTAGCTAATTTTATGTACATATTAATTTGCATTCAATAACTAGAGAATGACTCGTCTTTTCAGCTTCAAAACTACTGACACTGATACATTCTATAAGGAAGACACCATATAAGTTTAGAATGCTTAGCTGAAAATTTGAAATTTAAATGAAATTTGTTAAAAATCTTGGAATCGATGGAGTTAGAGCAACTTGGAGAATGTTTTTTTTTCTGGTAGGCTTCAAACTTAGTGTTGATAGACTTTATTTAAAGAAAACCTTGCTTTCAAATAAAGACAGGTAAATTTTAAATTGCCAGATTTACTAAATAAATTGGCTTTCATGTAATAACTAAACAATGCCTCTTCTGGTAGGCTTCAAACTTTTAGGAGTGACGTGCTTTCCTCGAAGGAAGCTTACCTTGATGTTAGGTTGTGTAAGTTTTAATGTGCCAATTTTACTAGTCAAACTGTGTTTTTTTTTAATAATTGTTAAATGTCTCTTCTCATCAGAAAAAGTCACAATATTTGATTTTACTGAGTTGTATTAGGATAAAATCAACAATGTTGTTGTGTCCATAACATGTATCCTCAACACCACTGTTAAACTTTTTATCTTATGTACAATAAACTTAAAAGAAAACTTGCTTATTCGGTTAAATGAAAGCTGGTCAATCTTATTTTGGATTGTTTTTACCCTGAATAGTAGGTCCAAATTTGCTTTTAGGGGAAGAAATTGGTGAAAATTTAAATACATGTACGTATTGCTTTTCATGTGATAATTTGTGTGTGGCATCAGCTTGCCTTCAACATTGATAACTTGATAATATAACTAATGAGTGGCTGTAACCTTAATATTCCGCTGTAGTTTAGGCTGCTCTCTGGAATAAGATTTGTTTTCATCTTAACTTCAAAATTGGTGTTTCTTATTTGAACGTTTTGATTAAATTTGTTTTATGTCTAAATCTGCCATTTTACTGAAGAAATAATATTAGTTTTCATATGATTACATGTAAATGCTTCTTCTGATTCCATTTAAATCTTCAACGATAACATTTAACTATATTACAAATTTAAGCCGCACTCTGCACTATTCCAATCGCCTGCCCTGAGGTACAGGGGGCTGGGGTTATGCAATAATAATAAAACATGTATTACCACACAACAAAGGTTGGTGAACCAGCTCTTACCGGCCATAACTAACTATACCTTTACTTTTGACGAGTTCAGAGTTTTTCTACTCCCAGGCAAGCAATAGATGGTCAGGCTTGTCTAGTGCTTGCCTGATCAACCAGGCTGTTGCTTCTGGTGGCCTGCTGACCCCCATATCCACTGTCACAGCCTGGCTGATCTGGCACAGAGACAGACAAGACTGACGGGGATACAGACTGAGAGACAGAAGACATGGACACAGACACAGTTTAACTCACAGCCAGCAGAGACGCACAGTACAGCTGCCGCTGACTCACCTGCAAGAATAAACAACAAAACTGTCACAAAATATTAAAGGAAAGTAATACATGTACACCACATGTTGTAAATTCTTATTAATACAACTTAAAACAGATGTAGTCAAGCACGGGCTAAACCTACCTAAAATATATCATATAAGTAAGTTACTTAAACCTGGATGAAGAACACTACCTAGTATAAACTTGTCTTAAACCTGGCAAACATAATAAACACTTTATAAACACACTCATTAAACCTGTCTAAAATATACAAAGCTGTTATTAATCTTATCTAAAACATATAAACAAGTTAAAATTTATATAAACCATACCATAAACTATCAAATTAACATAAACCAACTTAAAAAAAAATTAATTTTATAAATAACTACAGGACTTGCATGTTTAAAATAGGTGCTAAATCTGTCTGAAACATATGTATAAAACGTACAAGTTTAGTATGTCTCAACATATAAAAGATACTAAACCAGCCTGAAAAATAAATGGGTACAACCTGTCTGAAACGTGTCATGAATATGTCGAACATACAAGTGTAAAACTAGTCTATAGCACAAAGTACAAGATTTAAATCCGTATAAAACGTGTCGAGTACATGTACTAAACTCCCATACAAGGTGTCATGTACATGTACTATACTTGGTTAGAAATGTCATAGATAACAGTAACCAAAATACTCATACAAAACACTGGTGAACTTTTTAAAATGATCGCTCACGAGGAGGATGCTGAGGAGGAAGAGGATGCTGAGGAGGAAGAGGATGCTGAGGAGGAAGAGGATGCTGAGGTCGTTGATGAAGAAGAGGCTGATGGCGCTGACGAAGAAGATGAAGAGGAGGACGGTGAAGAGGAGACAGCTGAGGGGTAATAATGAAGCTAAGAAGAAAAAGAATGAAGAGGAAACTGCTGAGGATGAAGCTGGGAAAGATGGTAAGAAGAAACAGAGACGCCAAAGAGGACCAAGAGGCTGAGAAAAATGACGAGAGGAATAAGTGTAGACTGAAGTGGGGGAAGAAGTGAAAGAAGTAAAAATCTTGCTACATCACTTTTACCATGAACCCCAGCAACCAACCAGGTCACTCGCCACGACACTGGTCATCCCCGCCGCCGCTCTCTCTACTCTCCCAGTGGTGTCAGTCCCTCAGAGGTGCGTGCGTGCGTGCGTGCGTGCACTATTTGTGATCCTTAGGGTCGAGCCTCAGCTGCATTCTCCGTCTTAACATTTGTCGTTACTGGGTTCACACACTCCTAGCTTCGTGAATGTACTATAGATATTAATAACAAAAAGGCACAATACCGTGACTGGAACAATACACAAATAACCCACACATAAGAGAGAGGAGCTTACGACGTAGAGGTAATAGTAGTAGTAGTGGAGTCAGTCAAAGACTAAGAAAGAGGAGCACTGCAAGGTAGCTAGGGGCCCACAAAGGAGTAGAAAGACAGAAAACCCAAAGGAGAAAGAGGAAATGGAAAAAGGGAGAAGGGGAAAAAAGAAGAATCAGGTTAAGTCACGGGTATTCTGAAGTTTGGAGCATTTCACAATGTAATGGGAAAGGAAGGCATCTACAGAGACAAAGCCACGACTAAGATTCATACAAGGAAAGTTGTGTATAAGGGAGGATTCAACCAGACGGCGACTGTGAAAGTTAGACGTAGAGTAGACAGTTTCAGCAGAAGACCAGTCAATAGGATGACAGTGATCTCTGGCATGACAGAAAAGAGCATTGTTGGTGTCGGCAAGCCTAACACTACTTTTGTGCTCCCTAAGTCTGTCAGAAAGAGATCGGCCAGTTTCTCCAAAGTACTGAAGAGGACAGGAGAAACAAGAAATAGTGTAGACACCAGGAACATCTATAGAGGGAGGAGAGGTATGAACTAGATTGGTGCGAAGAGTGTTAGTCTGGAGAAAAGTTTGATGTCTAAGGGACGGAGAGAGTTGTTGAGATTAGAAAGACTGGAAATGTAGGGAAGGCAGAGGACAGGAGAGTTCCCAGGAGTAGAGATTTTGGGAGAGAAGAAAGAGCGAAGTACTTCCGTAAATATTTCTGACAACTTTAATCGGCACCTGGCTTTGAAGACAGTGACAACATAACCAGGTACCGGACCTCAGGAGCCAGCGAGCTCCTGAGGTCCGGTTAAGGACACCTAGAAGTAGTGAGAGGGAAAAACGAGAGTGGAAGAAGCAACCAAGAAATTAGATAATACAAAATAAAGATGATGTATTTCTTTTATATATAGGACAGCAGATGCCGTCGACAAGTATGGTAGACAGAAACTTGACAAAGCTCTGCGCAGGGCGAAACGTAGTTCATCACAAAGGTTTGCTATGCACCTTTCTACCATATAAAAATTTGTTAGCTAGAATTCAATGGTTATCAGCCCAGATGACTAACTCTTACAAATAACGCTGGTAGGCTACACACAAAACATCTTCACAATAATGGTTAGAATGGAATCAGTAAGGTAAACAGTGTGAGGCAAAACATTTGAATTGCGGTGTCCATGTATTTCTAGAAAGACAGCTAAGGAATGAGTGATGGTGTGTGTGTTTCTTTCTTTGTGTTCTTTGGTACGACTTTAAAGAAAAAAAAGACGAAAGCAGGAAGCTAAGAACATAAGCTCCACTGCAGTAACTACAAGTGTTAATAACAAATAGGTAATTACCCAAGAGTGTGCATAAGAGCGCCATTATACACTGCAGCCGGAGCAGCGGACGAGACTGATGAAACAAGGTGATTAAACGTTTTACTTTAACACTCGCAGTGTGAGATACACAAGTGAATATTTGCTATCATGTGTGTTGTTATACTGGAATGTATTGAGAAGTGGGTTAATGGATAGTGAATGTTCTTGCGAGCGAGCGAGCGAGCAAGCGAGAGAGAGAGAGAGAGAGGAGAGAGAGAGAGAGCGAGAGAGCGAGAGAGCGAGAGAGCGAGAGAGCGAGAGAGCGAGAGAGCGAGAGAGCGAGAGAGCGAGAGAGAGAGAGAGAGAT
Organism: Cherax destructor; assembly: GCA_009830355.1. Taxonomy (NCBI): domain Eukaryota; kingdom Metazoa; phylum Arthropoda; class Malacostraca; order Decapoda; family Parastacidae; genus Cherax; species Cherax destructor. Next base: position 46,033 of record WNWK01000582.1, read on the forward strand.
AGAGAGATAGAGAGATAGAGAGAGAGAGAGAGCGAGAGCGAGAGCGAGAGAGAGAGGAGAGAGAGAGAGAATGTAAGTACCGATTGTGTTAGTCTACATAAATAATCTGAATGTGATTGCGAGTGCGTGTACGATTGCGTAAGTACATGTCTGAGCGCATGTGTTGTGACCCAGCGTGCACCCTCGCACAGTTATGATTTCTAGGTTGAATCTTAGCTCCTGGCCCCGTTTCTTAACCTACAATCTGACCGCCTGAATCCTATCACACCAACTCCTGAAACTGTGTATGGAGTGTGCCTCCAGTATCTCCAACTTATTCCACTTCCTAACTACCCTCAGAATGAAGAATTTACTAACATACATTTAGCTTATCTAGTTTTTAACCTCTGCTTCTAATTTCAAACAATCTTTATTCACCAGCTCATCTTCACATCAGACATAAACATAAGACATAAATCGTAGCACCGTATGAGCCTTCGCAGACGACACTAGAGGTTGTATGAGAGTGGCAGCCAATGAGGACACTGCAAACTTCCAAGCTTATATAAACCAATTTCAGTTGCTCTGCTGTGGAAAAATTAATAAATAAAAACTGAATGGGAACAAAAAATTAAGCCAAACCATTCAACACAGAGCAAGACTAATATAGAGGACGCAGGAGTGATAACGTCAGAGGATCTCACTTTCAAGGATGACAACAGTGTCACTATCACAACAGCAAGAATAATGATAGCCTAGATAACAGAATCTTCAAAGCAGGAGCTGCTAGTTTACTACTGTACACTGGTAGCTCTCTTAAGACAGGAGAAATAGCAATTCTGGAAAATGTACAGAGAATGTTTACTAGTGTAAATTCAGTCAAGCACCTAAATCCCTCAACTGTACTCCCTGGAATGAAGGCGAGGAAGATACAGCATAATTTACACCCGGAACATTCTAGAAGAATCGGTCCCATATCTACACACAAAAATTACTTCCTATGAAAGCAAGAGGTTTGGGAGACGTGCAGTGAGTACACTAGGAGGCAACTCATTAAGTATAAGGGGATGACGACTTCTCAGCACCGTCCATTCATACATAAGGGGAATTACCAACAAACTCCTGGCTGTTTTGAGAGGAACTTTGCAAATCTCTCAAGTCAATTCCTGATCTGCTGGGCACTGATGCATACGTTGGACTGAATGAGACCATCAACAACAGCCTGGCTGATCAGGCCATTAACCAGGCCTGGTCTAGGACAAGGCCGCGGAGGCATTTAGCCCTGGATCGTCTTCAGGTAAACTTCAGGTAATCTTATACTATTTTATATCTCTCCTACCTGTTGTTTAAGGGATGGGGGAGTAACTGCTCCCTTCAGCGTGGTCCTTCTCTTCCAAGCTTGAGAGGTTCAGTTCCTGTAACCTCAAATATTAGTGACAGTGTTAGAGCGAGTGTTAAGCTGCCTCAGACTTGTCTAAGGCTCCTTAGAAAACAGGGCAGTAACAAGACTTACGAAACACCCTGACATAACCTGGCAGGTTCTGGCAGTCCCCATCCAACAATCTACCAAGTTTACATGCAGGGTAAACAATGTACTCTCCTACCTGTGAATAAGACTCACATTTAGCTTAACCTCCCCCCCCCCCAGTACTCTCCGCAGTGTGGTGCTAATGAAGATCATTAAAGAGGTCTGTGGGGGGAAGAGGTGCGTGGGGGAGAGATGGGTGTGGGGGAGAGGTGGGTGTGGGGTAGAGGTGGGTGTGGGGTAGAGGCGGGTGTGGGGAGAGGTGAGTGTGGGGGATAGGTGAGTGTGGGGGAGAGGTGAGTGTGGGGAGAGGTGAGTGTGGGGGAGAGGTGAGTGTGGGGGAGAGGTGAGTGTGGGGGAGAGGTGAGTGTGGGGGAGAGGTGAGTGTGGGGGAGAGGTGAGTGTGGGGGAGAGGTGAGTGTGGGGTAGAGGTGAGTGTGGGGGAGAGGTGAGTGTGGGGGAGAGGTGAGTGTGGGATAGAGGTGAGTGTGGGATAGAGGTGAGTGTGGGGGAGAGGTGAGTGTGGGGTAGAGGTGAGTGTGGGGTAGAGGTGAGTGTGGGGTAGAGAGTGGTGTGGGGTAGAGGTGGTGTGGGGTAGAGGTGAGTGTGGGGGAGAGTGAGTGTGGGAAGGTGATGTGGGGAAGGTGAGTTGGGAAGAGGTAGTGTGGGAGGTGATGTGGGAGAGGAGTGTGCATCAGTCAGAGTGTGCATCGATTAACAGGTAAGTGCTGCATCATTGGATAGAGGAGTGCTGCAGTGCTTAAAGAAGTGCATGACACTTTATGACATCAGAAGTGCTGCATCACTTGACAAGAAGTGCTGCATCACTTAACAAGAAGTGCTGCATCACTTAACAAGAAGTGCTGCATCACTTAACAAGAAGTGCTGCATCACTTAACAAGAAGTGCTGCATCACTTAACAAGAAGTGCTGCATCACTTAACAAGAAGTGCTGCATCACTTAACAAGAAGTGCTGCATCACTTAAGAAGTGCTGCATCACTTAACAAGAAGTGCTGCATCACTTAACAAGAAGTGCTGCATCACTTGACAAGAAGTGCTGCATCACTTAACAAGAAGTGCTGCATCACTTAACAAGAAGTGCTGCATCACTTAACAAGAAGTGCTGCATCACTTAACAAGAAGTGCTGCATCACTTAACAAGAAGTGCTGCATCACTTAACAAGAAGTGCTGCATCACTCCAGCTATTATAATACACTCACAGTTCAAGCTTTACATAGTGCTAGATGCTATAGTGTTCTGGAGACTTGAATACCAAGGGTTCTCCACTGCTTTGAACACAGTAAGGAAGGTGGTCCTAGTACCATGCTAGCTCTAGTCCCACCTGCACTGTTCTCTCCCTGACACCTCAGTGCCAAACTCTCCGGTCTGGATGAACTCTGCACGTCAGGTTTTCCTGACGTCGACCAGCTCATGCAGAGTCACTTTGCTGACCTTATCATTCTTGATCTACTTTGGATATTTTTAGCTGCTCTTCTCCTTCATTTCTTATTCATTCTCTTTTTTAATCCTTTTTCCCATTTGTATTATTTCCTTATTTTTATTAAAAAAAAAATATTTTCATAGACTCGTAAGTTGTGTTGGTTGCTAGCGTTGTATACATTAATGTTCATGAAAATAGTTCTTAGGTTAGCCAGTGTTGTCTATGCTGCTGTAGAAGGCGAGTAATTACAGCTTTGTAACTATATATTTGTACCTTCGAGAGTAGAGCTGTGCTCGCAGTGTTCACTCTTCAATAATTATTAAACTCTGATTTATAATGAACTAATTATAATTAGTTCATTATACAGCATAATTTCTTTGATTCTAAAAGGATGTAACATTGCTACCTCATATTTTAATTAATTCCATTGTTGGACCATTTGGAAAAATTATAGTATTCTTTCAGCTCCACTATGCTTAATTTACAACTGTCTCCTCTTGATCTTCCTCTTGAATTGTTATTTTGTTGTAATTACAAAAATAAAAAAAAACTTTTGTTATTCATTGTTTTAATCATATTCCGTTTCTAACATTACATGACGAATTAACACTACCAACTTGTTACTGTCCTTGCGTCATGATCACGACGCAAGGACAACTATGCAAAACATATCCACGTCCACAATCCATGTCCATAAAACAGTCCATATCATCTACCCGAAGTCTGAGTAAACTTTAACAAAAGTGGTAATAACCCCACCATTACGTTGAGAGAGATGCAGAGTTCTTTCCTAGTCAAGTCCCAAGCGGGGTGAGTAGCACCCCTCCCAGAGAAGAGTCCCTACCAACACGTACAATCCATAACCATCACAACGTTAAGGTGGGGGAAGGATCTTCCTCTTGAAGGTACGTACTAAGACAATCTATGATTTCACTTAACGAGCTTATATGTGGTTATGTCTCTTGTTCACCGCCTCTCAGCCTGGAGGGTATTCCGGGGATCAACGCCCCCGCGACCCGGTCCATGACCAGGCCTCCCGGTGGATCAGGGCCTGATCAACTAGGCTGTTACTGCTGGCCGCACGTAGTTCAACGTACGAACCACAGCCCGGCTGATCCAACACTTGACTTTAGGTATCTGTCCAGCTCCCTCTTGAAGGCAGCCAGGGGTCTATTGGTAATTCCCCTTATGGCTGGTGGGAGGCTGTTGAACAGTCTTGGGCCCCGGACACTTATTGTTTTCTCTTAGTGTACTAATAGCGCCCCTACTTTTTATTGGGGGTATGTTGCATCGCCTGCCAAGTGTTTTGCTTTTGAAGGTAGTGATTTATGTGTGCAGATTAGGGACCAGTACCTCTAGATTTTGCAGGTGTACATTATGATGTCTCTCTCGCCTGCGCTCCAGTGATAAGTGCTTCCAAGTGTTCCCAGTAGTTAAGGTGTTTAACGGAACTTATATGTGCAGTAAAGGTTCTCTGTACATTCTCTAGATCTGTAATTTCACCTGCCTTGAATGGAGATGTTAATGTACAGCAGTATTCCAGCCTAGAGACAACAAGTGATTTAAAAAGGATCATCATTGGCTTGGCATCTCTTGTCTTAAATGTTCTCATTATTTATCCTATCATTTTCCTCGCAGATGTGATAGTGGTACTGTTGTGATCCTTGAAGTTGAGATCCTCAGACATTACCACTCCCAGGTCCTTCACATTATTTTTCCTCTCTACAATGTGATTAAGAGTTTGTAGTATACTCAGTCCTAGCTATTATTTCCTCCAGTTTTCCATAACCTAGAAGTTAGAATTTGTTTTCACTGAACATCATATTGTTCTCCGCTGCCCATTGGAAAACTTGGTTTATTTCTTACTGTTTCACTCTTATATTGTAACTTGTTTTTTGAGGTCTGAGAGGCATTTTGTCGCTCTTTGGACCTCTCCTATCTTATTATCTATATACTTTGGGATGGAAGAGAGGGAAGGAATGGAGGAGGTACTGAAGGATGAGAGGAGAGGAAAGAGAGAAGGAAAGAGGGAGGGAAAAAGTCAATGAAGGTTGTCTTGACATTAAACAACAAATCTAACACACGTAAGATACAGAGTATTAACATTTTAACCAACAATATTACTGTTTGGTCCAAAGGAATTTCCAGTATGACGTACAGTATAATGTTTGTTAAATTACAAATCACAAATGAATCAAATTTATAGCTTTTACCGATCGCCTGGCCATTTTTTCCCCCTCCCCACACACGTGCTCGCGTCCCCTCCCACACACGTGGTCGCGTCCTCTTCCCCACACACGTGGTGGTGTCCCCGTCCCCACACATACGTGGCGGCATCCCCCTCCCCACACACGTGGCGGCATCCCCCTCCCCCCACACGTGGTGGCGTCCCCCTGCCCCCCCCCACACACACAATGATGAGATGGATAAATTTGAAATTTTAGAATGTCACCGTTTCTGGTTGTTTAAGCAGCTGTCAGGTCAGGTCAGGTCAGGTCAGCGTGACCCGAAAATGCCTCTAGCGTGGTCCCTCTGGTGTCAGGAGAACGTGGTTGGATGCAGTGTCATGAATGACTCATAATAATGATATACCTGTGACGAGTTTCGAGAATCCCCCAACTGCCTCACACCGGCCTCTGGAACTCTCATAAGGTCTTCACAAATAACCCGCAATATACAAGAACAACTCATGACGACGTTTGTGTCCGACTTGTACCATTAACTAGACACAAACACACGCCGTCTTCTTCAAACATTCCTTATACACAACTTTCCTGGTGTGAATGTTAGTCGTGGCTTTGTCTCCGTAAATGTCTTCCTTTCTCATCACATTGTCAAATGTTCCAAACTTCAGAACACTCCTGACTTGACCTGATCTTTATCTCCTTACCTCTTTCCCTTTCCTTTCTTCTGTCTAAGTGTATTCTGTCCTATGTATTGTCCCCCCCCCCGTGTTTTTGGTCAAACCCTCGCGGGTCATTAGATCTCTTGCAGTGTTGTATATCTTGACCTTAGACTTCCTCCACTTCTACTACTACTACTACGCTTCACTCTGACTATTGTGCCACTACCACTACTCCACTACCCACTACAACTGCCACCACCACCTGCACTACAGTTTCCACTATCACCACTTACTTTTTTCTTTCTACCTCCCGTCCCTGTCCGCCCCCTCTCGTATAACTACTGGCTCGCTTACTGGTCTAAGTCGGACCCAAACATTATAGGTTTCTTTCTCCTACATGAGGGTTATTTATGTATTGTTCCTCATTAAAGATACCCAAGTGTTGCACATGTGTCTAATTCATCAATTTCCATGTTGCTACGTAGTGTTGTTTGAACATAGTGTCAATGTAATTGGTGATTCACTCTTGGCAAAACAATAACAAAAAATATATATTCACACCCTCGGCCCTGTTGCACCTTTGTCCATTAATGATTCAAGTTGACCAATATGAAGTAACTTCATATTTTGAACTTAGTAGGAATGTTCAAGGCGCATCTCCCCTCGCATCACCTACAAGTGTGACTACCATAATAGAGAGTATTATGATGAGGGATGTAATGTGTCAGTGGATGGTAACTAGACTTGCAGGGATAAGCCTGTAAGTGTAGCCAGGAATAACTAAGATGACCCTAGTGAGTTGCAAAGTGTCTGCAGCTGTATATCAACCCTCCAGTGGCAGTTATCCCTCACCTTCTCCACACACACTTGATAGTTACCCCTCCATCCCTACCACACGTCCCCATACACGTGGCGATTACCCTACTGCCACCCCCCCCCCATCCCCCTTAGCACACACCTGCCCGGATGTATTCTATACCGTGATAGTAATTCAGGAAGAACATGTGGCAGATGTACACAATAACAACAACCTTTAAGGCATTATGGTTAATGTGTTCCGCTACTCCTTCATTATATACAAGTTGTAAGATACATTCATCTAAAGCAGTTACTAACACTGGTAATAGCACCTTCACAACACAGTACATCTTCACCAAACAACCAGGAGACACATGATAACGTACAAGATACTGATAGTACTTGACAGGACAATGACAGATTGAAAGACAGGGATCGGGAACAAAGATACAAAATTACAATTTTAAAACTTAGATGAGCTACAGAGATGTTACAAATGGAAGGACTTAGATGAGAGGGTGAGGGAAGCAAACACGTAAAGCCAGTTGTATGAAATTAAGAAACCGGGTCAGGAGCTGAACCTCGACCTCGCCCCTGTAACCAGAAATAGGCGAGTACCAAGGAATACCTAGACACAAACCGCTGCCTGCTACACTGCTGTCTATACTGCCTTCCCTTATCTCCCACAAACACTGCTGTCGATGTCCCAACTCTTACTTCATGCTGCTAATATTATCATCAACATCACTACCTCAAACTCGCAACAAATTTACCAATACCATCATACCTTGTGACCACATATTTTGTGCTGATCCCTACCGCCTGGTAACCTTGCTTCTACTGCTGCTAGCCCTATACTGACCCGTGGCCACGCTTGAGCAGGGTCAGGTCAGGTCAGGTCAACAGGAATATGACCCTCAGAAGTGACCCGTGGGAAGGAGTGCTGTTTATAATCACCGGAAGTTCATGTCAACGCGAAAGGGAGACTTGTCAGATCTGGGACCAGCCATGTTTATTTTTTTAATATACTATAGGTCAAGTAGAACTTAAATATATTGTATGTATGGATACACAATGTGTGTCTGAGAGGAAATACTTCAGTGTAAGGCTGATGTAACATGAAAATAACCAACAACAACATGTGGTAAAAATAAACTCCATTCACTGCTTCAAAAAATACGACAAGCAGCTGATGAGAGTTCAGAGGAGGAATAATATACTGAAATTTACCCTCTCTCTTTCTCCTATCTCTATATCCCCCCCCCCACACACACACATTAAAGAGCCCTTTACTACATTGTATACATAGTATGGTAAGCCAATATTAGCATACACAGAAAGATAAATGACAGTCAACATAATATTACTGTATGAAACAGAAGGTCCTCCACTACAGGAAGCCTTACACTGACACAGTTACTGGTGATGGAGAAGACTAACACCTGCTTCCACAACCTGGAGAAGACTAACACCTGCTTCCACAACCTGGAGAAGACTAACACCTGCTTCCACAACCTGGAGAACACACGTGATGATGCATCAAAAAAGGGTTAGAGGTGACACATGAATGAAGCAAACTATTATAATTTCATGGTTTTTATGATTAAAAGGAGCGAGAGATATGACCAAACAGTCCAGACAGCTTATTATATAAGTCAGGAGGCTTCTGACACTATGCCACATCAGAGACTGGACATACAATTCCACGTAAGAGGAAAAGTGTTTTACTAATTCAAGAAATACCTAATAAATAGTGGAAGGAGGAAGCATCAGGATATGTAAACGATGTTCAGAGGATCTGTCAATACTATATTTGCTAGTAAATGTAAGCAACATACAGAAAATTGACTCCCTTTTGCTGTTTCTTGAAAAATTCGGTGGCTGCGTGATCCTAGACAAGTATCCCCATATTGCAACCCCTTATACCTCAATGCACGCGATAGCAATAGTACAGAGTAAGGCATAATTTCCTGATGTAGTTAAATATTAGCAGTGAAGATCTGAAGTATATCAGAAGACACACTCACAAATCACATGAAAACTAATAACCAATTTCTTCAATAAAAATGGTAAATTAGGACAAACAGTCCACAACTAATTCAAACAGCTTTGAAGGCAAGCTGAATAAGCATTCTCTTGTTATCTCAAAAGATCAATATCCTAAAATATACCAGAACATTAAATCTGAAACCTTTCCGAAGACGCATTATGAAGTTGTCAGCACTGAAGGTTAAGTCACTCAGATGCAGCATCAAAACCAGTACGTATTTCCATTTCCAAAATTTCTTCCATATAAAAGACAAATTGGGACCAACACAAAACAAAATAAATCCAAACTTTTCTTTAAGACTAACCATAACAAGACTTTTATGATTAAGTTAGTTTTATCTAGGTTTTGAGGGCACACCGATGTTATGGAAAAGGAGCCGGGACGCTGATGTCATCCCACAGGCATTAAAAAACCCACCAATATTGCCCCACTTCACAAAGATGGCAGCAAAGCCACTGTAAAAAAGTTGTAGACCAACAGTGCTAACGTCACACGATATTAAAATCTTTGAACGGGTCCTAAGAAGTAAAACTAACAACCACATGGAATCACAGCTGCACAATCCAGGCCAGCACGAGTTTAAAGGAGGTCGCTCCTGCCTTTCACAACTTCTAGCCCACTAACATGGTCTTGCATGCACTAGAACACAATCTGGGGTGTCCCGTAGCTCGATTGCTAGCGCACTCAGCTCATACACTAAGGTCCAGGGGTCGATCCCCGGTACGGGTGGAAACATTAGGACGTGTTTCTCAAGACACCTGCTGACCCTGTTCACCTATCAGTAAAAATAGGTACCTGGGTGTTAGTCGACTGGTGTGGGTCGCATCCTGGGACAAAATTTACCTAACTTGCCTGAAATGCTCTGCATAACAAGGGGCTTTCTAAATAGTAGTATGTCATTGATGTCAACTAGGCCTGTATACCATGAACATGTGCAAATAAAGATTATTATTATTAAAATAGAGACCTTCGACAAGGGACACTATGGTGTAAAAGTGCACAAAAAGCGTGTGAAAAGTGGGCACATAGTTACTGAACTTGTTAACAAACAGAACCTAGAGAGTATTATTAAACAGTGAAGGTGGTGGCTGCCACAGTGAAGGTGGTGGCTGCCACAGTGAAGGTGGTGGCTGCCACAGTGAAGGTGGTGGCTGCCACAGTGAAGGTGGTGGCTGCCACAGTGAAGGTGGTGGCTGCCACAGTGAAGGTGGTGGCTGCCACAGTGAAGGTGGTGGCTGCCACAGTGAAGGTGTGGCTGCCACAGTAAGGGGGTGGCTGCACAGGAGGTGGGGGCTGCACATGAAGGTGGTGGCTCCACAGTGAAGGTGGTGGCCTGCCACAGTGAAGTGGTGGCTGCCACATGAAGGTGGGTGCACAGTGAGTGGTGCTGAAATGAAGTGGTGGCTGCCACATGAAGTGTGGCTGCCATGAGAGTGGTGGCTGCCCATGAAGGTGATGGCTGCCACAGTGAAGGTGGTGGCTGCCACAGTGAGTGGTGGCTGACACTAGTGATGGTGGCTGCCACAGTGATAGGTGGCTGCCACAGTAGTGTGGCTGCCACATGATGGTAGGTGCCACAGTGAAGGGTACTTCTAGTATCTGACACAGATGTATCATAGAGCTACATTCTAGTATCCGACACAGATGTATCATAGAGCTACATTCTAGTATCCGACACAGATGTATCATAGAGCTACATTCTAGTATCCGACACAGATGTATCATAGAGCTACATTCTAGTATCCGACACAGATGTATCATAGAGCTACATTCTAGTATCCGACACAGATGTATCATAGAGCTACATTCTAGTATCCGACACAGATGTATCATAGAGCTACATTCTAGTATCCGACACAGATGTATCATAGAGCTACATTCTAGTATCCGACACAGATGTATCATAGAGCTACATTCTAGTATCCGACACAGATGTATCATAGAGCTACATTCTAGTATCCGACACAGATGTATCATAGAGCTACATTCTAGTATCCGACACAGATGTATCATAGAGCTACATTCTAGTATCCGACACAGATGTATCATAGAGCTACATTCTAGTATCCGACACAGATGTATCATAGAGCTACATTCTATATCCGACACAGATGTATCATAGAGCTACATTCTAGTATCCGACACAGATGTATCATAGAGCTACATTCTAGTATCCGACACAGATGTATCATAGAGCTACATTCTAGTATCCGACACAGATGTATCATAGAGCTACATTCTAGTATCCGACACAGATGTATCATAGAGCTACATTCTAGTATCCGACACAGATGTATCATAGAGCTACATTCTAGTATCCGACACAGATGTATCATAGAGCTACATTCTAGTATCCGACACAGATGTATCATAGAGCTACATTCTAGTATCCGACACAGATGTATCATAGAGCTACATTCTAGTATCCGACACAGATGTATCATAGAGCTACATTCTAGTATCCGACACAGATGTATCATAGAGCTACATTCTAGTATCCGACACAGATGTATCATAGAGCTACATTCTAGTATCCGACACAGATGTATCATAGAGCTACATTCTAGTATCCGACACAGATGTATCATAGAGCTACATTCTAGTATCCGACACAGATGTATCATAGAGCTACATTCTAGTATCCGACACAGATGTATCATAGAGCTACATTCTAGTATCCGACACAGATGTATCATAGAGCTACATCAGCTTTCGTTGATGACACTAGAAATCTCTCTGAGTGGCGTCCATCAAGGACATGGCGAACCTTCAAGCGGATATAAACCAGGTCTTCCAGTGGATATAAACCAGGTCTTCCAGTGGATATAAACCAGGTCTTCCAGTGGATATAAACCAGGTCTTCCAGTGGATATAAACCAGGTCTTCCAGTGGATATAAACCAGGTCTTCCAGTGGATATAAACCAGGTCTTCCAGTGGATATAAACCAGGTCTTCCAGTGGATATAAACCAGGTCTTCCAGTGGATATAAACCAGGTCTTCCAGTGGATATAAACCAGGTCTTCCAGTGGATATAAACCAGGTCTTCCAGTGGATATAAACCAGGTCTTCCAGTGGATATAAACCAGGTCTTCCAGTGGATATAAACCAGGTCTTCCAGTGGATATAAACCAGGTCTTCCAGTGGATATAAACCAGGTCTTCCAGTGGATATAAACCAGGTCTTCCAGTGGATATAAACCAGGTCTTCCAGTGGATATAAACCAGGTCTTCCAGTGGATATAAACCAGGTCTTCCAGTGGATATAAACCAGGTCTTCCAGTGGATATAAACCAGGTCTTCCAGTGGATATAAACCAGGTCTTCCAGTGGATATAAACCAGGTCTTCCAGTGGATATAAACCAGGTCTTCCAGTGGATATAAACCAGGTCTTCCAGTGGATATAAACCAGGTCTTCCAGTGGATATAAACCAGGTCTTCCAGTGGATATAAACCAGGTCTTCCAGTGGATATAAACCAGGTCTTCCAGTGGATATAAACCAGGTCTTCCAGTGGATATAAACCAGGTCTTCCAGTGGATATAAACCAGGTCTTCCAGTGGATATAAACCAGGTCTTCCAGTGGATATAAACCAGGTCTTCCAGTGGATATAAACCAGGTCTTCCAGTGGATATAAACCAGGTCTTCCAGTGGATATAAACCAGGTCTTCCAGTGGATATAAACCAGGTCTTCCAGTGGATATAAACCAGGTCTTCCAGTGGATATAAACCAGGTCTTCCAGTGGATATAAACCAGGTCTTCCAGTGGATATAACCAGGTCTTCAGTGGATATAAACCAGGTCTTCCAGTGGATATAAACCAGGTCTTCCAGTGGATATAAACCAGGTCTTCCAGTGGATATAAACCAGGTCTTCCAGTGGATATAAACCAGGTCTTCCAGTGGATATAAACCAGGTCTTCCAGTGGATATAAACCAGGTCTTCCAGTGGATATAAACCAGGTCTTCCAGTGGATATAAACTAGGTCTTCCAGTGGATATAAACCAGGTCTTCCAGTGGATCACAAAGAACAAAATGTTCACCGAGACAAATTTCAGTTGCTCTGTTATGGAAGAATTAAAAACAAATATGACAAATGGTATACTGATAAACACTAATTATTCAACAGAGCTAAAGTTCAATGTGTGACTTTGAAGTGACAGTGTCAGAGGATCTCACACTCAAGGTCACAACAATGTTGCTATCTCTACCGCCAGGAAAATGATAGGCTAGATAACAAAAGTATTCAAGACAAGTGATGCCAAGCCAGTGATGATACTCTTAAAGTCACTTGTTCTCTTCAAGGCACGAGACTGCTGAACTAGAAAATTTAGAGAACTCTCGTCGCCCATACAAAATCAAACATTCTGAACTATTGAGAATGATTCAAGTCTCTTGTATCCCTTGAAACGTAGGCGAGAGATGCATCATAATTTACACCTGGAAAACCCTGGAGAGACTGGTTACAAAACTTCACACACCGAAGTTACTCCAAATGAAAGCAAGCTACTTGATAGACTGTGCAAAACACCTCCAGTAAAAAGAAAGGGTGCAATGAGTGCACTAAGAGAGAACTCAAAAGGTGTAAGAAGACCTCCATTCGTTAATAATGGTAATTACCAATAAATCCGCCTGTCTTGATAAGTTCCAGTCAGTTCCTGACCAGCCGGGGTGTGGTGCATAATTGTACTGCGTGCGTCCTGCATGCCTGGTCGCTCAGGCCAGCAACCAGGTCCGGGACCTGGCAGCTGGGGTTGTAACCTCCGGAAGTGTTGTAAGATAAATGCAATAAGGATCTGGTTCGAAATTTGCATACTAAAATATTCCCTTATGAGAGAAGCTTACTATATATGGATCAAATTCTGTTCTGGTAGTTCTGGATCGTACCTTCGTCATTTAGCTCAGGTCTGGTAGTTGTGGGTCAGATCCTGGTTTGATAATTTGGAAGTCAGATCCTCTTGAGTCACAACCTCCGCTCGTGTAGATAGTACCAATTTAAGTAACGGACCTGCAATGTTCACACTCTCCATCAAACTTATAATATATACATGTCGTGCCGAATAGGTAAAACTGGTCACTTAGCAAGAACTCGTTTAAAATTAAGCCCTTTCTAAAAATTTCTCTTATACGTTTAAATTTTTTTTTTCATTTATGTTAATGTAAAAATTAATAATTTTGAACTAAAAGAACCTTAGAAAACTTGCCTAACCTTATCATAACAAGCGCAATTTAATTTAGCCTAATCCAACTATATATATTTTAGATAAGTTTACAGTAATTTAATAATAAACAACCACAATGAAATATTTTTTTTTCGTTAGGTTCAGAATGATTTTTGCGAAATTATTGCATACATTTTCGCTTGCCTTATTCGGCCAGAAGAGCGTTGCTATTTAAGCCAAAATCGCAAGTTTTATCTATTCGGCACGACATATATATATATATATATATATATATATATATATATATATATATATATATATATATATATATATATATATATATATATATATATATATATATATATATATATATATATATATATATACAAAACAACAACGAGGGGAGTAGTTTTGCATCTTTTATCGCTTGGATATATATTATGCATTCACGAACACGAACAAGTATTTTTAAGCAAATAACTGCACTGGCTTTTAACAAGCTACCCCGGGTGGCATACTACAGACCGAGGGTTCGAGGCTCGTCCAACGCAATTATTTGCGCGCACGCACACACACACACACACACACACTAACACACATTTACATATATTTATTTTTTATTAACACATCGGCCGTTTCCCACCAAGGCAGGGTGGCCCGAAAAAAGAAAAACTTTCATCGTCATTCACTCCATCACTGTCTTGCCAGAGGGGTGCTTTACACTACAGTTATAAAACTGCAACATTAACATCCCTCCTTCAGAGTGCAGACACTGTACTTCCCATCTCCAGGACTCAAGTCCAGCCTGCCGGTTTCCCTGAATCCCTTCATAAATGTTACCTTGCTCACACTCCAACAGCACGTCAAGTCCTAAAAACCACTTGTCTCCATTTGCTCCTATCAAATATGCCCACGCACGTTTGCTGGAAGTCCAAGCCCCTCGCACACAAAACCTTTACCCCCTCCCTCCAACCTATTTTAGGCCAACCTCTACCCCGCCTTCCCTCCACTACAAACTTATACACTCTCGAAGTCATTCTATTTCGTTCCATCCTCTCTACATGTCCAAACCATCTTAATAACCCCTTCTCAGCCCTCTGGATAATATAATATATATAAGATTCATGAATATAGATTACTGTAGTAATCTATTCACGAGGTGGGCATTTCAAAAGAGGAGATAAAACATTTTTTATTCGGAAAATTTTCGTTTATTTTAGTTAATAGTTTTTAACCAATTTTTCATTAAATATAAGATAGAGTTAACCATCACATAATTCAGCACATGAATTGTCTTGAAATTCAGTAATGCATTACTTAAGTGTCAGTTGACTTGTGTATGCAAGAGCAGTTCTCGGGTACAGTAATGTAAGGAGCTCTCACCTGGTCACACATACAAAGAAGCTTGTGAAAGGTCAGAGATTCGTCATCAGCGAAACCTTGAAGCCGTCGCACCGTCAGTGACACTCGTGAAGATCTGAATGTCTAATGGTTACGCTCAGACAAAGCGTTGCCAGATAATTGGGCGTCTTGTAAACAATATAACTTTGTAATAAAGAGGGATACGTTGGGAATGAGATACCAGTAAAAGCTAAGAGAGCTGAACTTCATGTTTTTTGCAAAATATGACTTGATATACTGTTTTTTCCCACCACGACCCCACTCATTCCACTCCCAGGGAAAACAACTTGATATACTGTTTTACCCACCACGACCCCACTCATTCCACTCCCAGGGAAAACAACCAACACTGATCGTCACCTTGTCCTCCCCACGGCACAGGTTGCCTTCATTATCATCCTATCTTCTTTAAAGTCAATTTGAAGCTATGGTGATCTTAGAAAAAAGATTAGAGAGATAATAGACAATCTTTTGTACTAGAAAGAAGCACAAAGGTATCTATTACTTGTCCAGAATATTGTGAGAAACACAAAATATTTCTACACATGCAAAATACAAGTTAAGAACCTGTAGAAGTGGACCAGGTGATTCACAGGTGAATCTCCACTAAACGATAGCGGGGTAAAGAACGAAGAAAATTCATTACCTCTGAAGGCCACACAGATCAGCGGGTCGCCAGCAGCAACAGCCTGGCAGAACAGACAAGCCTCAGCCAGGGCCGGGCTGCGGAAGTAGAAAAAAACTCGAAATCTGTAGAGGACGACGAACGAGAACAATGTTTCTACCATCCTGTAGTCGAGTCCGGGGGTCATCGCCCCCCGTGTCTCGCTCCTGGGGAGAAGTGTAACACACGTTTAAACCAAAGTCACACTATGAATAACCTTTTCTTCACTGAAGAGTGAAGAACTTGAACGAACCAGAAAAATGAGGAGAGGTCAGCCACCACTGTTACCCAGGTGAACCTCCACTGTTCCCCAGGTGAACCTCTACTGTTCCCCAGGTGAACCTCCACTGTTCCCCAGGTGAACCTCCACTGTTCCCCAGGTGAACCTCCACTGTTCCCCAGGTGAACCTCCACTGTTCCTCCAGGTGAACCTCCACTGTTCCCCCAGGTGAACCTCCACTGTTCCCCAGGTGAACCTCCACTGTTCCCCCAGGTGAACCTCCACTGTTTCCCTAGGTGAACCTCCACTGTTCCCCCAGGTGAACCTTCAATGTTCCCCTAGGTGAACCTCCAATGTTCCCCAGGTGAACCTCCACTGTTTTCCCAGGTGAACCTCCACTGTTCCCCCAGGTGAACTTCCACTACTCCCCCAGGTGAACTTCCACTACTCCCCCAGGTGAAACAACTATTTCCTGGGTTGCTAGGGAGTAGAAAGATCAATGGTGATCAAGACAGTATCTCAGATGCAACAATTCCCAAGTAATGAAGTGAGTCGCAGCTTCCTTACTGTACACGACACACAACTCGTCCAGTTTTAATGAACAGCTTGTGAGCTGTGAATAAACCAGTGGTCTGAACGATGATGCGGGGACCAGGAGCGGGAGTTCAACTCCTGTAATTAGAAGTAGGTAACTGAACTACACTTTGGTATCTTCAGTTCTTCCTTTATTGTTTGTCCGTCTCTCCCATCACCCTCCCTCCCACTCCCTATTTTTGTTTTATTTACACAAGGGGTTTACAAGGTTACGTTAAGAGTTCCTACCTTTATTTACAAGCTAAGAGCTATTGCCTACCTCAGCTCACTGAAAAACCTTTTTGTTATGAAGCATAAAAATAGTGAACAGGATAAAGCTGGAGCTAGCTAGCTAGCTAGCTCTCTCTCCCTCCCTTTCCATCCCTCTCCCTCCTCCATTTCCATCCCTCTCCCTCCTCCATTTCCATCTCTCTCTCTCTCTCTCTCCCCTTTCCATCCCTCTCCCTCTCTCTAGGACAAAGAGGAGACACGTCTTGGTCACGCTCTGGGTGACTGAGGGTAGGGGGTGAGGGTAGGGGTGAGGGAAGGGGGTGAGTGATGGTCAGGCAGGAACCCACCAGGTGAACCGCAGCTTTAATTACCATTCCTCCAGGTGTTCTCTCTCACCTGGTATCTTCCCTCCCCACCAGATGTCTCCTCCCACCAGAAAGTTCCTCAGTAAAGCTTCATGCTCCTCCAACAGCTCCCTGACTCAAGGCTTCACTTGTAATTAGTCCTGTATAATTATATCTGCATATATATAGTTTTTAATTGCTTCATTTTTGTTACAGTGAGAAAATAAGAAACAACGACAGTGTTTTGTGTTGTGTGTATCACAAATAATACAACAAGACGTTGCAATTGGGATTAAAGATGCTGTTAGTGTTAACCATTATACCAGGAGCTTGAGCCCGGTTCCTACCTCTCTACTGATGTATCCTTAACACCCTATTCTACTCTGCTACCTCCATTATCCACTCCTTCAAGCACCCAACTACCACCACATCTTGACTCACCACCTCCACTCCTGCCATCCCACCTATCCTCCCTCACCATCCATTCAATACTCCCTCACCACCCCTCCTATCCTCCCTCACCACCCCTCCTATCCTCCCTCACCACCCCTCCTATCCTCCCTCACCACCCCTCCTATCCTCCCTCACCACCCCTCCCATCCTCCATCCCACCACCCTCCTCACCTCCTCCCTCACCACCCCTCCCATCCTCCTCACCATCCCCACCTATCCTCCTCACCCCTCCTCCTCCTCACCCCCTCCCCATCCTCCCTCACCACCCCTTCCTCCTCACACCCCTCCCATCCTCCCTCACCATCCCTCCTATCCTCCCTCTCCACCCCTCCTATCCTCCCTCACCACCCCACCTATCCTCCCTCACAATCTCTCTTATCCTCCCTCATCACCCCTCCGCTCTTCATCACCCCTACTAGTTACCTCATCACTGCAGTGCTATCTATCCTAGGCAGTGTCTACCAACTGACACGCCCACCACCTAGCCAAGAGAATCGAGGGCGAACCTGCAATTAATTCAATAAAGGACCTGGGAGACAGCATGACGCCTAACCCATCACCAGAGGTGCACACAAACTAACCTCAGCAGCACACGCTCAAGCTGCCAACATCAGAGCAGCATTCACGCTCCTACAAGAGACCTACACCGATTAAACACGAGCATAAAATAGACAAAGTTCAAAGTTTGCAGCGATACTTGTCTTAGAATCGAGAGGAACGAACTATAAAGAGACTAAAATAATTAAACCTGACTATCCCAAGAGTGTCAAGGGAAGGACGTGAATTATAAAATTTTAAGAACTAATAGACTAGAAAGGTACAGACGGAGATCACAAAATAACTGGAACATGGTAACACTAAAGACCTGAGGTAAGTCACAGTAGCTTCATGTAAGGATTTTAGTATCAGCGTAGTGGAGAAATAGAATGAGTTCGACAACATTGTAGTGACAGCAAACCATGTTTGGATAATCTGTGGGCCACCCTGAGACTTTGTTTACATCGCACTGCCATGTCCTCGATGGAGGCTTTTCTGGTTCACATGTTCTCAATATGATTTACTGCTTTGTCTATGTCAGAGGAGGATCAGGACACTGGTGTGAGGAATGTGCCCTCAGGTACTGAGCTACTCGTGATGGCTCCTCTCGCCTCTCTTCCAACCTCACCCTCCCTCTTCCTAGCATTTAGTTCATTTAACCTCTTTCTCCCCTTCCATTCTGCTAACCTCTTCCTACCCTTCCAATCTCTTCCTCTTTAGATTCTTTCCTTCACAAACGTGACTATTGTCTACATTATAAGAACATACAGACAGGATTGAACAGCGTGTGTGAGAGAGCACTTTCACCCCACGGTCAGGGAAACCTGTTCTGAATGACTCCTGCTGTCGGAGCCACTTTTCCTTACTGAAAGGTGCCGGAAAAACGTCGTGGGTAAAAAAAAAGGAGTTTGTTGATTCGTCAGGAAAAAAATGACTTGACACAAATCTCTGTCGTAAGATGAATCGTTCAATGGTGGGACTGGCACTACGGCGTCCCTCGGTGCCTGCAACACCTGCCTCCAGTGCTGCCACCTGCAGGCAGGTGTTGCAGGCGAAAATGAGATCAAATTGAGTAGCAAGAAGAAGAATAGATGAAGCAGCAGCAGCAGCAGCAGTAGTAGTAGTGATAGTAAGAAATCATTAGTAGTAACAGCAGCAGCAGCAGCAGCAGCAGCAGCAGCACAACCAGCAGCATCAGCATAGTAGCAGAAAAAAACACTAAGAGCATCAACAAAAATAAGTAGGAGCAACAGGAAAAACAGCAGCAGTTAAAGCATCAACAGCTGCAGCAGTACCATTAACAGCTGCAGCAGCAGTACCATCAACAACTGCAGCAGCAGTACCATCACCAGCAGCAGCAGTACCATCAACAGCAGCAGCAGTACCATCAACAGCAGCAGCAGTACCATCAACAGCTCCAGCAGCAGTACCATCAACAGCTCCAGCAGCAGTACCATCAACAGCTCCAGCAGCAGTACCATCAACAGCTGCAGCAGCAGTACCATCAACAGCTGCAGCAGCAGTACCATCAACAGCTGCAGCAGCAGTACCATCAACAACTGTAGCAGCAGTACCATCAACAGCAGCAGCAGTACCATCAACAGCTGCAGCAGCAGTACCATCAACAACTGTAGCAGCAGTACCATCAACAGCAGCAGCAGTACCATCAACAGCAGCAGCAGTACCATCAACAGCTGCAGCAGTACCATCAACAGCTGCAGCAGTACCATTAACATGCAGCAGCAGTACCATCCAACAGCGCAGCAGCAGTACCATCAACAGCAGCAGCAGTACCACTCAAAGCTGCAGCAGCAGTACCATCAACAACTGCAGTAGCAGTACCATCAACAGTCAGCAGCAGTACCATCAACAGCAGCAGCAGTACCATCAACAGCTGCAGCAGTACACACGCTAGCAGTACATCAGAGCGCGCAGCAGTACCATCAACAGCAGCAGCGTCCATCAGCAGCAGCAGTACCATCAAGAGCAGCAGCAGTACCATCACACAGCAGCGTACCATCGCAGCAGCAGTACCATCAAGAGGCAGCAGCAGTACCATCAACAGCGGCAGCAGTACCATCAAGAGCGGCAGCAGTAGTACCATCAAGAGCGGCAGCAGTACCATCAAGAGCAGCAGCAGTACCATCAACAGCAGCAGCAGTACCATCAACAGCAGCAGCAGTACCATCAACAGCAGCAGCAGTACCATCAACAGCAGCAGCAGTACAAGGCTGCCACAGTACCATCAACAGCAGCAGCAGTACCACCAAGAGCTGCAGCAGCAGTACCATCAACAGCAGCAGCAGTACCACCAAGAGCTGCAGCAGCAGTACCATCAACAGCAGCAGCAGTACCATCAACAGCTGCAGCAGCAGTACCATCAACAGCAGCAGCAGTAGTAGTAACAGTAAGAAGAGAAAATTAAAATATAATCTGAGAGTAATGGATAAAGATGGGAAAGAATAGGTGAATGAATGGAAAGCAATGGGCAAATATGGGGAAACAGTGGAAGAACACGAGAAGGAAGGAATAACTACGGGAAGAAATGGGTAAATATGGAAAGGAATGGATAAATAAGAGAAGGAAAGGGTGAATATGGGAAGAATGAGATAACTGATGTGGGTTATCTCACGGTATCACCTTGAAGGTACACACGGTATCACCTTGAAGGTACACACGGTATCACCTTG
Organism: Cherax destructor; assembly: GCA_009830355.1. Classification (NCBI taxonomy): domain Eukaryota; kingdom Metazoa; phylum Arthropoda; class Malacostraca; order Decapoda; family Parastacidae; genus Cherax; species Cherax destructor. The sequence goes on from WNWK01000582.1 coordinate 66,945, forward strand.
AAGGTACACACGGTATCACCTTGAGGTACACTACTGGTAGTCACCTTGAAGGTACACACGGTATCACCTTGAAGGTACACACGGTATCACCTTGAAGGTACACACGGTATCACCTTGAAGGTACACACGGTATCACCTTGAAGGTACACACGGTATCACCTTGAAGGTACACACGGTATCACCTTGAAGGTACACACGGTATCACCTTGAAGGTACACACGGTATCACCTTGAAGGTACACACGGTATCACATTGAGGGTACACACGGTATCACCTTGAAGGTACACAAGGTATCACATTGAGGGTACACAGGTATCACATTGAGGGTACACAAGGTATCACCTTGAAGGTACACAAGGTATCACATTGAGGGTACACAAGGTATCATCCTTGAGGGTACACACGGTATCACCTTGAAGGTACACAAGGTATCATCCTTGAGGGTACACACGGTATCACCTTGAAGGTACACACGGTATCATCCTTGAGGGTACACACGGTATCACATTGAGGGTACACACGGTATCACCTTGAAGGTACACACGGTATCACCTTGAAGGTACACACGGTATCATCCTTGAGGGTACACACGGTATCACATTGAGGGTACACAGGTATCACCTTGAAGGTACACACGGTATCACATTGAGGGTACACACGGTATCACCTTGTAGACAGTGCCGTGTTACTGCCATTGCGGCTCGGTCCCAGACCAGATCTCCTGGTTGATGACCTTATCAGCCAAGCTGTTGGTGCTGGCCGTACGCTGATCAGGAACAGACATGAACTTATCAAGTTCTTTTTTGAAGACAGCCAGGGGGTCTGTTGGTGATCATCTTTATATATGAAGGGAGGATGTTAAGACTTGGTCCCTTTACACTGACTTACCTCAGTGCATTCATCGTACCCTATTTTTCATTGGAGAATATTACAACGTCTGCCAAGCCTCTATTTCGTAGTGAGTGATTTCATTGTATAGATTTGGAACACATCCCTCCAGAGTTTTTCAGGTGTAAATAATGATTCATTTTTCTCGCCTACGTCCCTGGACTTCAAAACATTCCAGTAGTTTGTTCAGTGAATTTATACTGACAGTGAAGTGTAATTTCATCTGCCTTAACAGGGGCTACTAATGTATGGCAGAAGTATATTACCTCTAAGATATTACACGAAGTATTACCCATCATCTCATTAACCCCTCGCTATCAAACAATAACCCCTCATCCTCACTGTCAAACAATAACCCCTCACTATCAAACAAACCACGTTGATATTATTGGGGGTACCCAAATTTTTATAATGTACTATGTACGAGTGCCCATGACACCTGTTCTTGTTACCCCGGCACCCATGTACCAAGTCCTGCAGACGCACAACCTCCCACCCATGAAAAAAACCCACCCATGCACAACAAACCCCCACCCATGAACAACAAAAATGCACATATCGTACAGAAACACACGTACGTCTGTGAGGGAGGTTGCCTACCTGCATCACCCTCCCATGCACCGGTGTCCCATTTCCACCCTCTGGACATGCCTGTTATGTACCCATGTCCAATTACAGTGCGTGTTCGTCCTGCCTATATACTACACCTGAAGGCCTTAATTCAGTGAGAAAGTGGAATGACCTGGATGAAGTGAAGCCAAACTCTGTACACAGATTTACGAATAGTTATGATAAGGAGCACCAGGCCAGGAAAAATTAAACTTAAGTCACGGCTAGTTAAGAGGTTCGACCCCTGCAACCACAAAGATGTGATTACACGCCTCTGCACCTGCATTTCCTTGTCCATTTGAATGAGGTTCCGCGTAGCACTGCCACGCATGTTCGGACATGCAGTGTGGTCAGGAGTGTGATATGGCACTGTTAAAACTTTTAACTTGTAATTAACCTACCACCACTTGCCAGGTACGTTAACTTTCAGTACTTTCATGTGGATTTATCAGTCTTTATTACCCAGTCATGGACACGTACGGACGGTGGTCATGGACACGTGCAGGGACGGTGGTCATGGACACGTGCAGGGACGGTGGTCATGGACACGTGCAGGGACAAGGGTCATAAACACGTGCAGGGACGGTGATCATGGACACGTACGGACGAGGGTCATGGACACGTATACGGACGGGATATTATGCTTAAAAAGCTAATAACTAAGAAAAATAACTGACTGAATAAAAAGAACTTTACCAACAACGTTGTTAAACCAATGTTGATACTCTTCAAGGCTTCAATATCACTATATACTAACGACTCATTTAAGACTGACCAAACTACAGGCCTACAGGCCTAGTTATACCACTATCTTTCCCTTGACACATCTAGTCAAACACACACACAAACACACACACACACACACACACACACACACACACCACCAAAAAAAAAATAATCATCTTAAAACTCAAAAATTATTTCCTGGAACGCAGACACATCAAAATTTGCACCCAGTAAATGCTGAAGGAACAGTTTGTAAATGCAGTAACTGCTGAGGATAACGGAAGTCACGGCAGACGGTGCAGAACGGCAGCAAACTAAGAAAACTCAAAGAGCATAAAAGTAGTAAGATTTTCAACACTCTTCAAGGGGAATCTTGCAAGACGAGATTCTCTCTGCTCATCCTGGCGGTGGTGCTCACACCGGACTGTCAGTCTGAAACAACCTGGCTGATTACCCCGTCAACCTCAAGGATGAGTCAGTGGGTGGGCAGCATGGTTGGTACTTCCTGCAAGGAAGACAGGGAGATAACAGTGATGGTAGAACAAGACAGGGAGATAACAGTGATGGTAGAACAAGACAGGGAGATAACAGTGATGGTAGAACAAGACAGGGAGATAACAGTGATGGTAGAACAAGACAGGGAGATAACAGTGATGGTAGAACAAGACAGGGAGATAACAGTGATGGTAGAACAAGACAGGGAGATAACAGTGATGGTAGAACAAGACAAGTAGATAAGTAATGGTAGAACAAGACAGGCAGATAATAGTGATGGTAGAACAAGATATAGATAATAGCGATGGCACCCGCCAGTCCCGTGCAGGTCCTTATCAGATCCAACCTAAGAACATAAGAAACTAGGAACACTGCAGTAGGCCTATTGGCCTATAACCTACGGAGCATTCTTCACCTGACTCCATCCTATAAATACTCGCGTACCTTTCACCCAGGTGACTTTATAAAGCCCATCATGTGGGCGAAACGTTGTCAATAAAGGATCACATAATAGTACTGCTTATGTGTTTATTTTTCCACTGTGGCTTTATCAACACAACACATAAAGGAAAGACTATAAAATAGGTACACTGAACACCTCCACCACCTGCTTGTTAACCTCTGGCGTAACTCTCGGGCATAGTTTACTTCTACTGGCGGGTCCCGTCTACTTGTGGCTATACCTTAAACTGCTGCACCCCACCCGATTCCAATATATAAGCGTCCGTCTTCCCGCCTGTGGTTCACATTCACCAAAACATATCTTACTGAACAACTGGTCCTAGGCTGAGGGACTGATCCCCTCGTCTGCAATTGTCTTCTGTATGTAATTCAGCAAGTCTGACACTTCCGTTTATGTCCTTGTAGAGTTGATAAAGCCACAAAGCAACTGGTTGGCGAAACGTAGACAAATAAAGACACACAGATCTTGCACACGTGTTTTAATTTATACTGTAAAATTTATTCCGCTCAATTCCGTTCATGGCAATTACCAACCTGCATCATGGCAATTACCAACTTGCATCATGGCAATACAACTTGATCATGGCAATTACCAACTGCATCATGCAACAACCTGCATCATGGCAATTACCAACCTGCATCATGGCAATTACCAACTTGCATCATGGCAATTACCAACTTGCATCATGGCAATTACCAACTTGCATCATGGCAATTACCAACTTGCATCATGGCAATTACCAACCTGCATCATGGCAATTACCAACCTGCATCATGGCAATTACCAACTTGCATCATGGCAATTACCAACTTGCATCATGGCAATTACCAACTTGCATCATGGCAATTACCAACTTGCATCATGGCAATTACCAACTTGCATCATGGCAATTACCAACTTGCATCATGGCAATTACCAACCTGCATCATGGCAATTACCAACTTGCATCATGGCAATTACAAACTTGCTTCATGGCAATTACCAACCTACATCATGGCAATTACAAATTTGCATGATGGTAATTACCAACCTACATCATGGTAATTACCAACTTGCATCATGGTAATTACCAACTTGCATCATGGTAATTACCAACTTGCATCATGGTAATAACCAACCTACATCATGGTAATTACCAACTTGCATCATGGTAATTACCAACTTGTATCATGGCAATTACCAACTTGCATCATGGTAATTACCAACTTGCATCATGGTAATTACCAACTTGCATCATGGTAATTACCAACTTGCATCATGGTAATTACCAACTTGCATCATGGTAATTACCAACTTGCATCATGGTAATTACCAACTTGCATCATGGTAATTACCAACTTGCATCATGGTAATTACCAACTTGCATCATGGTAATTACCAACTTGCATCATGGTAATTACCAACATGCATCATGGCAATTACCAACTTGCATCATGGTAATTACCAATCACGGTATTACCAATGCATCATGGTAATAACCAACTTGCATCATGGTAATTACCAACTTGCATCATGGTAATTACCAACTTGCATCATGGTAATTACCAACTTGCATCATTGTAATTACCAACCTGCATCATGGTAATAACCAACCTGCATCATGGTAATTACCAACTTGCATCATGGTAATTACCAACTTGCATCATTACTGTAGTTTCAAAGAAAAAAATTCCCAAGAAATTAGGTAAATTACAAGTAACTGCATGTACCGTCATGACCTCTGTTAACCCTACGATGTCTGAAGTTTGGGTAGGTCACAGGTCACATACCACTGAAGACGTCACCTCTTGTCACACTGTGTCACCCATTTTCCTGGCTGGTTACATTGTTCACGGTGTGTTGGGCTTCAACACGGTGTGCTGGGCTTCAACACGGTTTGCTGGGCTTCAACACGGTGTGCTGGGCTTCAACACGGTGTGCTGAGCTTCAACACGGTGTGCTGAGCTTCAACACGGTGTGCTGAGCTTCAACACGGTGTGCTGGGCTTCAACACGGTGTGCTGGGCTTCAACACGGTGTGCTGGGCTTCAACACGGTGTGCTGGGCTTCAACACGGTGTGCTGGGCTTCAACACGGTGTGTTGGGCTTCAACACGGTGTGCTGGTCTTCAACACGGTGTGTTGGGCTTCACCACGGTGTGTTGGGCTTCACCACGGTGTGTTGGGTTCAACACGGTGTTCAACACGGTGTGTTGGGCTTCAACACGGTGTGCTGGGCTTCAACACGGTGTGCTGGGCTTCAACACGGTGTGCTGGGCTTCAACACGGTGTGTTGCGCTTCAACACGGTGTGTGCTTCAACACGTTGTGTTGCGCTTCAACACGGTGTGTTGCGCTTCAACACGGTGTGTTGCGCTTCAACACGGTGTGTTGCGCTTCAACACGGTGTGTTGCGCTTCAACACGGTGTGTTGCGCTTCAACACGGTGTGTTGCGCTTCAACACGTGTTGCTCAACACGGTGTGTTGCGCTTCAACACGGTGTGTTGCGCTTCAACACGGTGTGTTGCGCTTCAACACGGTGTGTTGCGCTTCAACACCGTGCGATGGGCTTCAAGACCGTGTGCTGGGCTTCAACACCGTGTGTTGCGCTTCAACACCGTGTGCTGGGCCTCAACACCGTGTGCTGGGCTTCAACACGGTGTGCTGGCTCAACACGGTTGCTGGCTTCAACACGGTGTGTTGCGCTTCAACACGGTGTGCTGGGCTTCAACACGGTGTGTTGCGCTTCAACACCGTGTGCTGGGCTTCAACACGGTGTGTTGCGCTTCAACACCGTGTGCTGGGCTTCAACACGTGTGCTGCTCACGGTGTTGGGCTTCAACACCGTGTGCTGGGCTTCAACACCGTGTGCTGGGCTTCAACACCGTGTGCTGGGCTTCAACACCGGTGCTGCTCACGTGGGCTTCAACACGGTGCTGTCTGGTTCAACACGTGTTGGCTAACACGGTGTGCTGGGCTGCTTCAACACGGTGTGTTGCGCTTCAACACGGTGTGTTGGCTTCAACACGGTGTGTTGCGCTTCAACACGATGGTGCCCTGGGCTTCAACACGGTGTGTTGCTTGCTTCAACACCGTCTGTTGGGCTTCAACACCGTGTGTTAGCGTGCAACACCGTGTAAGCGTGGGCTTCAACACCGTCTGTTGGTGTCTTGGGCAACATCGGGTAAAGTTGTTGGGCTCAACACGGTGGGTGCTTGAAGGGCTTAACGGGGCAACACGGTCTGTTGGGCTTCAACACGGTCTGTTGGGCTTCAACACGGTCTGTTGGGCTTCAACACGGTCTGTTGGGCTTCAACACGGTCTGTTGGGCTTCAACAATGTGAGGGTGAATTTATTGCATCAATATAGGTTAGGGTCACAAGCCAAGGTGAAATATCAGTTGTGGGCAGTGTTTGTATTAATGGAGAGAGGGGAGAGGGAGAGTGAGGGGAGAGGGAGAGAGAGGGGAGAGGGAGAGAGGGAGAGGGGAGAGGGAGAGAGGGGAGAGAGAGGAGAGAGAGTGGAGAGGGGGAGAGAGAATGCATCTAGGCAATAAAGACATAGCAAAGAACATAATATATAAAGTTACAGATGCTTCCTTGTTATATCTTTATAACATCATCAGTCAACTGACAGCGCTATATAAACATGGCTTATGAATACTTGTACTCATGTTCAGAGTACAAGCAGCACTAATTATAGAACATGTTCGCGTACAATCACCATCAGTCAATACAACATTACGTTCAGAGTACAATCACCAAGATATCTTTCACAATTTCACCGTTATATTTCTTTCAACCACCAATTTCTACATACCAATGATTCCAGTTTGTAATCAAAAGTATCAGAATAAATCACTATGATAAAAGAGAGTACTGGGCTCCTGACCAGATCTCATCTTTGTCTTACTTTAATATGAAAAAAAAAACCAGAAAAGCTATGAGAGTGACAACAGAGTGAACTTGACACAAGACAATAAGGAATCAATAATGATTATAGTACATATATTTAATTATTGGAAAAAAAAGAGAAATTTCCAGGGGGCTATACGACGCCCGTGGAATGAAGGGTAGTGAGGTTTGATCCCATTTATTTCCAAGGACAGAAGAGGTTCAATTCTTAGGAACATAAGCCCCTCACCGTCATCAAGGAACCTCCCTCGAGCAAATACACACTTTTTCTAGAGGAAAATGCGTAAATTGTGCACTTTTGGTACGTATATCAATTTTATTTTTCAACTAGCCTAGCAAACTAATTTATTGTATCTTAAAGAATGTTGAAGTGGAACAGGCAAGTGGATTTTTTATATATGTTGAGGCTTATTTGAGGGTGTATTAGTTATGAACTTCTTGTAGGTGAAAGTGGAGGAGTTGAAGGGTTTTGTCTTGCAGAGGTTCAACACAACACGTGCAGGTGTCTTGGTTTCCAGTTGTCAAAGGCACTTGTTGAGAGATACTTGGACTATAATTACTGTGTGTGTGTACTCACCTATTTATGGTTGCAGGGGTCGAGTCATAGCTCCTGGCCCCGCCTCTTCACTGATCGCTACTAGGTCCTCTCTCTCCCTCCTCCATGAGCTTTATCATACCTCGTCTTAAAACTATGTATGGTTCCTGCCTCCACTACGTCACTTTCTAGGCTATTACAATTCCTGACCACTCTATGACTGAAGAAATACTTATTTCTCGTAGTATTTTATATGTCGTTATCATGTCTCCCCTAACCCTCCTATCCTCCAGTGTCGTCAGGCCGATTTCCCTTTCCCTTAACCTTTCTTCGTAGGACAATCCCCTTAGCTCTGGGACTAGTCTTGTTGCAAACCTTTGCACTTTCTCTAATTTCTTTACGTGCTTGACCAGGTATGGATTCCAAACTGGTGCTGCATACTTCAATATGGGCCTGACGTACATGGTGTACAGTCTTGAACGATTCCTTACTGAGGTATCGGAACGCTATTCTCAGGTCTGCCAGGCGCTCATATGATGCAGTAGCTAACTGGTTGATGTGAGCCTCAGGAGATGTGCTCGGTATTATACTCACCCCAAGATCTTTTTCCTTGAGTGAGGTTTGCAGTCTTTGGCCACCTAGACTATACTCTGCAGAGTTATATACTGGCGAATGCCAGACTGAAGTTCCTCTACAGACAAGCACAGTGTCTACCTACTGAGGCTCGCAGGACCCTATGTCTAGCCCTTATACAATGTCATATGGACTACGCTTGCTCTTCATGGTACTCTGCCTTGACAAAAAAACTGAAAGATAAACTGCAAATCACCCAGAACAAAATGGTAAGATTCATCCTGGACCTGGGTCCAAGAGAACATGTAGGCCAGGATGAATTACAACAATTGGATATGCTGAATATTGAAGACAGAGTAAAACAACTTAAGTTAAATCAAGTTTATAAAATTGCTCACAAACAGTGTCCAGAATATCTTGCTGCCAATTTTGTCAAGGCTGGGAACCAAAGCAGTCATAGTACTAGGGGGGAGAGCACAACTTTGTAGTACTCACAGTCAGTGGCCAGGCTTCAAACACCTTTTATTGTACAGCAATAAAGGAATGGAACAGACTGCCTGCACATGTCAAAGGCAGTCGTAGCATGAGCCAGTTCAAGAAGAGAGCCAAAAGGTACCTGATGAATGTAGCGACAGAAAGGGAGGAGAATGATTTTTATTTTTTTTTAGCTAACATACATGTACATGTAAATAACTCTTTTTACCTTATTCCTTTTAATTATAGTATAATTACTAGTATCTACTACAGTGTATAATATTAAGGTATTAAATGTACCCCAATGGAAATAAGTCACTCTCTCTGACTTTTTTGGGTTATCCTGAATAAACTTACTTACCTCAAACTTAGATAGGGACCAAGGGAGACTACTATGGGAGGAAATTAAGGCCACAAGGCACGATAACGTAGTAATTCTAGGGGACTAACTTTAGTCAGATTGATTGGAATTTCTTGACAGTGAATTTAGAATCTAACGACTTTTTAGAAGTAGTTCAGGATTGTTTTTTGAAGCAGTTTGTGACAGAATCTACAAGGGAAAATAACCTACTTGACTTGGTTATGGCAAACAAGGAAACCCTGGTAAATAATTAAGAAATTACAGAGGAACTCGGCAAAAGCGACCACAAATCAATTACATTTAGCATTGAATGGATGTATGATAGTAGGGACAATTCAGTAACGGTCCCAGATTTTCGCTTAGCAGATTACAATGGGCTTCGAGAACACTTATTAACTGTGGACTGGGGTAACGAAGAGAGCTATCAATATGACAGTTTTCTTAACACTATACATGCTGCCCAAAGAACATATCAAGATTTTTAAATACAACTTTGATATTAAAAATCTTAAGAAGGGAAGGCATATCAACCAAGTTTTCATGGTAAGGGAGAACCAACATATTTTTAGTTGAATAAGGTTGCTTGTTCCTTTTTGGATTATAAAAAGTATTTCTAGCGATTTTAAATGATTTATCAATTACATTTCTTGGGAAATTTAGATCATTAGCTATTTCATAAATTTTAGAAATTTCTTCATCTATGAACTCTGGACTACAAATACTTAAACCTCTTAAAAACATTGATGAGAAAACCGACAGTTTAATTCTATCTTGATGTGAAGAATAATAGTGTACATAGGACAAGTTATTTGTAGGTTTTCTGTAAATTTTAAATTTTAAATCAGTTACCCTTAATAATTGCCTTTCCTAGATGTTTTAATTAAGAGTAACAATGATTTTAAATTTTAAATTTACAGAAAACCTACAAATAACTGTTCCTATGTACACTATTATTCTTAACATCAAGATAGACTCAATTAGCAAAAACTCATTTAAAATTAAGTCCTTTCTAAAATTTTCTCGTATACGTTTAATGATATTTTTTTTCATTTATGTTAATATAAAAATTAATAATTTTCTACCAAAAGAACCTTAGAAAACTTACCTGACCTTATTATAACAAGCGCAATTTAATTTAGCCTAATCCAACTAAATATATTTTAGATAAGTTTACAATAATTTAATAATAAACAAACACAATGAAATATATTTTTTTCGTTAGGTTCAGAGGACAGTGCAACACCTAGGAGAAGACAGTGCAACACCTAGGAGAAGACAGTGCAACACCTAGGAGAAGACAGTGCAACACCTAGAAGACAGTGCAACACCTAGGAGACAGCAACACCTAGAAGACAGTGCAACACCTAGGAGAAGACAGGGCAACACCTAGGAGAAGACAGTGCAACACCTAGGAGAAGACAGGGCAACACCTAGGAGAAGACAGGGCAACACCTAGGAGAAGACAGGGCAACACCTAGGAGAAGACAGGGCAACACCTAGGAAGACAGGGCAACACCTAGAGAAGACAGGGCAACACCTAGGAGAAGACAGGGCAACACCTAGGAGAAGACAGGGCAACACCTAGGAGAAGACAGGGCAACACCTAGGAGAAGACAGTGCAACACCTAGGAGAAGACAGTGCAACACCTAGGAGAAGACAGTGCAACACCTAGGAGAAGACAGTGCAACACCTAGGAGAAGACAGTGCAACACCTAGGAGAAGACAGTGCAACACCTAGGAGAAGACAGTGCAACACCTAGGAGAAGACAGTGCAACACCTAGAAGACAGTGGAACACCTAGATGAGAGGACAGTGAAACACCTAGATGAGAGGACAGTGGAACACCTAGATGAGAGGACAGTGAACACCTAGATGAGAGGACAGTGGAACACCTAGATGAGAGGACAGTGGAACACCTAGATGAGAGGACAGTGGAACACCAGATGAGGACAGTGGAACACCTAGATGAGAGGACAGTGGAACACCTAGATGAGAGGACAGTGGAACACCTAGATGAGAGGACAGTGGAACACCTAGATGAGAGGACAGTGGAACACCTAGTGAGAGGACAGTGGAACACCTAGTGGAGAGGACAGTGGAACACCTAGTGGAGAGGACAGTGGAACACCTAGTGGAGAGGACAGTGGAACACCTAGTGGAGAGGACAGTGGAACACCTAGTGGAGAGGACAGTGGAACACCTAGATGAGAGGACAGTGGAACACCTAGATGAGAGGACAGTGGAACACCTAGATGAGAGGACAGTGGAACTCCTACAGAAACATTGTACCGTATAGTTTAGGAAGGTGTTTGATGAGCACTAGAACCAGAAGTTTATTCCGCGTTGTTTACAATGATACATGTAACTAGATTGTTGCTAGTAACAACACACGACTCCTACATAAAATTTCACGCAACGTACAACATATCCATATTTGTAGGATGCAGCGGAAGCGTGGAGCCCGCACCTGATAAAGTATATAAAGATATTGGTGAAAGTCCAATGATTTGCAACGGAATTGGCACCAGAACTGAAAGAACCGAACTCTGAGGAGACTACGGAGGCTCAATCCTCCATCCTCAAACTGGAGACACAACCTACTCTCGCGAGTGAAGACGATCATACACAGCTTCAAGATAGAAAGGAGCCCTGGAAGTTATAAATCTGCGTAGCCGGTTGAGAGATTTGAGAGGCATGGCCAGGAGTCCTGTAAGCACAAATGCGCCATTCCTTCTACCCCCACACATACACAATGGGTAACTGGATAACGGTGAATGAGGTGTCGGGTGGAAGTACGTACTGTAACGAGTGGGTCCCTCATGGCTCGGTACAGGATCCACTGTTATTCCTAGTACAGTTGAAGATCACAGAATTTATTATTATACGTCTTTGTTAATTATTAAAAACAGAGTCTGGGAGGACACAAAGATTGGAAGACCTTGACAAGCTGAATAGCCATCAGACAGTGGTTCCTGAAGGTCAACCTAATATATGAAAGATCATTATAAAGGAGAGGAAGAGGGCAGACCTGAGATGGAGTACACCCCAGGCATCTGACCATACATCAATGAGCACATCAGAGTTAGCATCACGTCAAATATATGGTCAGAGGCTCACACAAACTGTGTAACCTCGGTGTTGTCAGACAGTAAATATTAGAACAATACATTAAGAGGGTAAGTGGATGTTAAATATGCAAATAGGATACACAACAGTACTACTACCGCTACTTGTGTTTAAAAGTGGAATATGCTGAATGAGGAAGAGGTGGAGGTAGAGTTCATGGACCCAGGAGGCCAGAAAATAAGATTGACCGTCCGTAAATGATGAGGGAGCCAGGGGCCGAAAATTAACCCTTCAACTGTAACTAGGCGAGTACATGTTGAGTGTGTAAGTGCTAGCGTACGTATGTACACATCCTGATGGAAATAAAGGCAGCCTACTTATCAGTAAGCTTCTTCCTATTAGTAAACAATAGGATGACATCATTCATGTCACACACTGCAAACTTCCTCAATGTTGAGGCATTAAAAACATTGTTTTACGAGGAAAACTGCTAAAAACCAGAGAACAAAAACTAACGGAATGAATTCTCTGACAGGAACAGTTAGGCTGTTTGTGTTGAGCGTTGCCAGCTGTGTCAAGTGAACAACCACGTCTCTCACTAGGTGTTCAAGCATAGTATACCGAGAAGCGTTCGAGAAACTAGTTTTAGTTAACATGTCACATAGGTGAATGCTAACTCTGTGTTACTTGACATTATTAATACTAATCTTTTTGTTACAACTCACGATCACACAAATGTTGGGACATAAAAGTTCGCTAGGTCACATCAGTGCTATTGTTAGCATTTTTATTTAACAGTTTAAATTAATTTTAAATTAGCTTTATATAATTTATACATATGGACGGATATATGTGCTAAGAAAAGATGCTAGACCCAAATTTTGGATAAACAGATATCTTATGGAGCAAAAATCTGAAGAAACGTGGACAAAAACATATCAAACACTGAGGAAAGTGTATGTTAGAATAAAGAAATATGAGCAACGAAGAAAGACTGAAAACAAAATTTATTTCATCGGAAGATAAGAGACAGAGGTGATCAGTTGGTGCACCACTACCACATACACGTAAACAAAATACAACGTGATATACAGAGGTCTTGGAAAAGCCTTCAGCATGCGATATCATTGTATATTGGTACACAAAATACATACAAAAGGAATGACTGGAAAAGGTTGGCACATGGGGCTTCAATTTGCCAACAAATCGAATCCATAGAGTAATAGTTTAAAGTAATCAGAAGCTCACACTGAACCTTTGCTCCTGAAAGCAAGGTAATCATCCCTAATTCCCATCACACTACATCATTCATGTACGATACTAGAATTTGTATGAATTTTGAATGAATGGCATCCCTCGAGGACACAACAATCTCCACGTCAAAGTAAAGCAGGTTGCCCAGGAGGACACAGAAAACCCAACGAGAACAAATTCCAGTTACTCCACTACAGAAAAAATGGATATAACAAATGAAACTTATAAAGAACACTCAAAGCACTCAGCAGTGCTGAATATAAATGCAAGATGCTAGAGGAGTGATGATGTTAGAAGATCGTACGTTGAAAGTTCACAACAGTGTTATTATATACCTCTGAACAACACAAGATGCCAAGCCAATGATGATACTCTAAGACACTTTTACACTCCAGAATGAAATACTGCTGAATATTGTTCTACAATAACAACAATTTAAGACCAAATTAAAGATCAGGAGAACGTGCGGAGAACTTTCACTTCCGGTATCCACTGAAACAAGTTATGGGAATGCCTAAAGTGTTTCAAATTATACCCCATAGAACACAGACGAGAAAGATAAATGATCTATATCTGGAAAATCCTGAAAGAACTGGTTGCAAATCTGCACACTGACATTACTCCTTACTAGAGTGGGAAGCTAGGAAGAAAGTGCAAGATTTCCCAATTAAAAGCAAGAGATAGCTCAACAATTGTAAAGGTCCAAGACTTAACGTGTGTTAAGTCTTTAACTATTCAGACTTACACCGTTAGTCTTGATTACCTCCGTGTTTTCAAAGAACTAAGGTTTCAGACTTAAGTACCTTTGTTAGATGTCTTGGTAAGTTAACACAGTCTCCAGCTGATAATATGGTGTACCACTTAAAAGATAGCTCTGATAATAAAGGTAGGTGGTAACAACAGTTTCTGATAATAATGGTAGGTGGTAACAACAGTTTCTGATAATAAAGGTAGGTGGTAACAACAGTTTCTGATAATAATGTAGGTGGTAACAACAGTTTCTGATAATAAAGGTAGGTGGTAACAACAGTTTCTGATAATAATGGTAGGTGGTAACAACAGTTTCTGATAATAAAGGTAGGTGGTAACAACAGTTTCTGATAATAAAGGTAGGTGGTAACAACAGTTTCTGAAAAAAAATGTAAAGTTTGATAAGGTGGTAAAAGCTATATAATGGTAGGTGACTTCTGATAATAATGGTAGGTGGTAACAACAGTTTCTGATAATAATGGTAGGTGATAAAAGTTTCTGATAATGGTAGGTGGTAACAAGCAGTTACGAAACAAAATGTAAAAACTAAGACATTTTACTAGAAACCTCTCAGTCATGGGGCATTTGGAGTGACCAAGGCTTCAAGACTGAAAATTTTCAATAAGATGTAGCAGTGTTTACATTGTGTGTATATCTGGCAGCCTCTGACGAGCCGGGCTGTCAGCAAGAGGAAGCATGGTACAGGACCGGCCCTCTTGCTCTAGGAACCCCAGTATTAAGTATACAACAGCTAGACAAGATGTAAGGACAAAATATTTGAAGACGTAAAAAGAAACGAGAAGATACTGTTTTTACACGAGTAATTACCTGCATGAGGAAACTCCCTCATTCTTCTTCATACATTTAAACGCGCGCACACACACACACACACACACACACACACACACACACACACACACACACACACACACACACACACACACACACACACACACGCGCACACACACACACACACACACACACCGACATTAATGGAACTGTCTCGTTTACCAGGGATTCAGTTTACTCAGTGTTGCAATACTGTTATATTCTTTTGTGATACAGCGTTGCTACTCTTATTTTACTCTTGTTATACTATTATTCTACTGTTCCCAGACTCGGGTCCCGGTGATGAATGTGGACATTTTCTATTTCCCTCTCGAATTGTAGATGACTTGTGCTTATGTCAGATACATAATCTGGGCAGACGGAATGAAAAAACTTTCTGGATCTTCCACTTTCCTGTTCAATATATTGATGAACATTCATACTAGCGCTTCTAGATTTCGCTTATTTATTTCGCAGTCAGTGTATGATTATTACAATCAAAACTAACCCACAAAGGTCATAACAGCGCTGGAGGGTAGGTGGTAAAGGTGTAATATGCACACTCTTCACTAGCGAAGGTGAAGAGTATGCTAGAGGCAGAGTTAGTAAGGGACGTGAGAAGTGTTAAAGGGAAATATAATAAAAGTCAATGTAATAAAGCTGTCGCTGACAAAAAGTCAGAGGTAGTCTGTGTCAAAGGAAGGGCTGTCAGCGAGGTCAGTTAAAGTATGGGAGTTAGAGCGGTGACGACGCCGCAGGTAAATCCTGCGTGCTCGCTGCTAGACAGGACAGTCTATTAGTATATGGAAAACTGAAAACTAAACTTGACAATTGAGTATTGACAAGTGTGACAGCGTAGGGCTGGGCGCTTCTCCATGACATACGCATGAGTGAGAAGCGTGTCTGATACAAACACGGGAGAGCGCACTCTCACAAATACGACAGCGATAAGACCAAAAACCTAAACAAGGGTTGATAGAATATAATTTGTTATGAATCAACTCAGACCATGGAATACCGCATGAAACGCGCGCAGGTCATGAACAACTGACCGCGCAGGCGAGTCCACCTGCTTCCTGGGCTACTAAAGTCCTGTTAGTAGCCCAACAAATCTAGGCTTGATTCATTTGGATTTTGTCTACGTATAGAAATATTTCGTTTTTGCTATTTCTTGAGCAGCTTCTTAGTCTGGTAGGCAAGTTTTGTGCTCTCTCTATCTTATATTTACTTCCCTGTGATGTATTCTCTTTTAAGCAGTTTTGTAACTCTTCTTTTGTATGTTATTCTCCGTTTTTTTTTCAAAAGATTATCTTTTTTTTTTTTAGGCTTCTTCAGAGGAACATATTTTATGACCCTGAAAGCTTCTGTATGCAGCTTTTCCATACAGTGGTATGGCTTTAGATTGTTCAGAACCTTATGCCAGGGACTGGGGTTCAGCACTTCCCTATGTAATAATAATAATAATAATAATAATAATAATAATCAGGGACATACTTGGCCCAACAATGTTATACCTGGCCATATACATTCCAACATGCTTCAGTAGAGAGCTACCACACTACACCCATCAATTACACTCTCCTCCCCTTCCGCCGTTATGCTCTAGCAGGTGATATGATGGTACACCGCTATACACCGTCAGGAAGCATGAGCGCAGCAGCAGTAGTATACTCTGTTATGGTGCCGCCATGGCACCCAAAGACTGACTGCTCACCTGGTTAGGTTTAAGGTGTAACAACTGCGATGTTAACGACTCGCATGTAAGTCACATGTACACTATCAAGAATACTTTATCAGGTAAACTTATCAGGTAAACTGATAAAGTGAATATACACTGACGGATGCACACCTGTGATTGTATATACTGTGTGAGGGCTGGGAGCGTGGTTGGGTAGCATTATACCCTGAATAAGGGGAGGCGTGGCTGGGTGGCAGCAAGTGAGGCACTTAAAATGCTCCTCAAGCCCCACACTTCCTAACACTCGTTTACGATGGAAACCTCTTTATACAAGACCACTTACCTCGCATACAAGACCACTTACCTCACATACAAGACCACTTACTAACAATGTTCTCAAGCAGACTCCTCCGTATACAACGTGTATTTTTGCACGAACTACGATTCATATAGTTCCAAAAGGTGCTTATAACGTCGTAACTTAATTGGTATTCTTTACTCTCTATTTTTTTATAAATATAAAAGATTTACAGTTACCAGAATAATGAAATTAGTGTTGGAATGGCAACGCACGCAGGATGACCTGCGTCTCTATTGACCTTGTCTTGGTCTCTGCAAGCAGTTGCTAATCATCCAGGTCCTGCCAGTAGGCCTACTGCAAAGCATAGAGTTGAACTTTTCTTCAGGCTGAGGAACTGACCACTTCAAATTATTTCTCCACGATTGATGGACTGATTACATCATCTTTACCTTGCTACTACTCCTGCTGCCTACAATACATTCTCCTATATATTTTAATGAAGAAGCCTACCGTGTAGGCGAAACGTTTCAACAATAAAGACACCCAACTGTTGCACATGTGTCTTGGAAATAAATGGTATAAAATACCGACACAATGGAAAAATAAACACATAAGCAGTATAATGTGATCCTTTATTGACAACGTTTCGCCCACGCAGTGGGCTTTATCGAGTCACAAACAGATCTACCTGGATACAAGATACATGAGTATTTATAGGATTTAGTCAGGTGGAGAAGGCTGAGTCAGGTGGAGAATGCTGCATGTGACAAACTTCAGAGTAGTGTGATGGAGTCTTAAACCATGGAAAGCTTTAAAAAAAGATTGGACAAGTATCTGTGTTAACCTTTAGCAGTGTTCCATTCTTCAGTTCTCATGTGGGATAGCGATGAAGTTTCTTGGAAGTAGGTTCAGCTATGTTGTAGAAGCCGTTGTTCTGGTTGAAGTTGTTGGATATGCAGATAAGTGATGATTCTAGATTCTTCGGTATGTGTGTTGTCTTCTCTGGCGATGAGTTGCTTTCTGTAGTTGATTAATGGTTGTGTGAATTTCGGTGTTGAACACAGGCATTCCTTGAGTCGTCAGATCTGCCTGCGTACTGGTGTTCTGAAATACGTGTTTGGATGTCTCTGGATGTTTCGCCGACGTATAATTTGCTGCAGCCATTACAAGGGATTGTGTATACCTCTGCAGTGGATTGAAGCTTGTCCTGTCTGTTACTGGTAATGTCCTTGATGGTGGTGGATGTGAGGTGGATACTCGGAATGAGGTATTGGAAAAATGTTGGAAACGTGTTTGGAAATGGAGTTGGTGGGGAGGACTATGATCTCTTCTCGGCAGTGTCTTCTCTGGGTGTGTTGAAGATGATGCCCGTCGTCTGCAGTCTCTAATGAGTGACGAGTAGTGAAGTTTAGAAAAACTTGTTCAATGAGGGAGCATTCTTCTCAAGGAACTCACTGCTGCAGATTTGAGTGCGCGCAGGAAAAAGCCTATAATTACACCACGCTTTCCTGCGCGCACTCAGAATCTGCAGCAGTGAGTTCCTTGAGGAAGAATGTCCCTCATTGAACAAGTTTTTCTAAACTTCACTATCCTCATCACTTCATGAGACTGCAGACGACGGGCATTAAACATCTTCAACACACCCAGAGAAGACACTGCTGAGAAAGATACATAGTCCTCCCCACCAACTCCATTGCCAAACACGTTTCCAACATTTTTTCCAATACCTCATTCCAAGTATCCAGCTCCACATCCACCACCATCAAGGACATTACCAGTAACAGACAGGACAAGCTCCAATCCACTGCAGGATATACACAATCCCTTGTAATGAATGCAGCAAATTATACGTCGGCGAAACATCCAGAGACCTCCAAACACGCATTTCAGAACACCAGTACGCAGGCAGATCTGACGACCCAAGGAATGCCTGTGTTCAACACCGAAATTCACACAACCATTTAATCAACTACAGAAACGCAAGACTCATCGCCAGAGAAGACAACACTCAATACCGAAGAATCCTAGAATCATCACTTATCTGCATATCCAACAACTTCAACCAGAACAACGGCTTCTACAACATAGCTGAACCTACTTCCAAGAAACTTCTTCATCGCTATCCCACATGAGAACTGAAGAATGGAACACTGCTAAAGGTTTACACAGATACTTGTCCAATCTTTTTTTAAAGCTTTCCATGGTTTAAGACTCCATCACACTACTCTGAAGTTTGTCACATGCAGCATTCTCCACCTGACTCAGCATTCTCCACCTGACTAAATCCTATAAATACTCATGTATCTTGTATTCAGGTAGATCTGTTTGTGACTCGATAAAGCCCACTGCGTGGGCGAAACGTTGTCAATAAAGGATCACATTATACTGCTTATGTGTTTATTTTTCCACATGTGACCTACTCATCAGCCTAGTGCAGTGTTCCTCCTTTTATGATCTTATGAGGTGTGGTATGAGTGGGGATGATAGTCCTCAGGAGCACTTCAACGTGCCATACAAGCTTCTACATTCTTAATATCTAAAAAAATATATTATTCTTTATGGTCCAACAGTGTATCAGGAGAAAATGTTGTGATGAACTATTGATTAGTGTCTGATAGTGGCAATACTGATTAATTAGTTAGTACCCTCCTTCCCTGCCTTCCTCTTGTAGTTCTCATCCTGCCTTCCTCTCGTAGTTCTCACCCTGCCTTCCTCTCGTAGTTCTCATCCTGCCTTCCTCTCGTAGTTCTCACCCTGCCTTCCTCTCGTAGTTCTCACCCTGCCTTCCTCTCGTAGTTCTCACTCTGGCCTAGCACAAGCACTCATACACACGGGAATGCAGAATCAGTTAGGTTCACTGGCACGGGTACAAGCCCAGGTGCTCTCTATGCGGTGACCCGGCAACGAGAAAGGTTTGTGTTATGGGTGATATGCGAATAGTGTGATATGTATAGGCAGATGGGCGTGAGATTCATCCATGGTACTGAACATTCATCAACCGTTCAACCGAGTCGTTCATGTAAAATATTAACACCTCACCTTAAACGTGTTTTATTAAAATTGAGAATGATACACGTTCTCCCGTGACCTTCCTGTCCCGTGAACGTTCATCTACGACGTTTACCATGCGTGAAACTTTTCCCCAAGACGTTCACCTTCACGTCAGGAAGGTGGAGTACAGAGGTGGGGTTCTGGAGGAGGAACATTCTCACTTGAACGAGGATGAACACGCAATCATTCTATGGACCGCTGGTTCCTTCTTACTTATTTTCAGACAAATATTCAGTAAGTATAAGAACATAAGATGGAGCGTCGCCAAAAAAAAAGAATCAACAGAAATAAACGAATTATAAAAACTCAGATGTACAAGCGAAGGAATATAAACAAGAAAAATCAGAAGTACAAAGGAACACAAACGGATGAACATGGCAGACCCGAATGAACATTTTTGCACAGATGGTAACGTGTACAGGGTGGGTATTAAGTTGTGACATGTGAAGTAGGAGGTTACAAGAGGTGAACGTTGCACTGGTAAGACACTCCTGGTATGAACAACACAACACTCTTCCCACCATTTGTAACGTCTTGATGAAGCAGATAATCAACACAGGTTCCTTTGTTGCATAGTTGCTTCGTGCAGACACTAACAGCTGCTTCCAGGTATCAATCTTCTGAGTTAACTTACATTCATTTTTTGAGAGGTCGGAAGAGTTAAGTCAGAGGAAGACCTCTGTCCCATGAGCATCACATGACTAATCACTTTAAGAAACATTTCCCCTTACTAATACCATCAAATCACAGAACGACTGGGGATTAAACCCATGACAAGCGAGTCCAAAAACTCGCAGGCCAGTGTGTTAACCATTCGGCCAGTTGGTTCTAATAAGATTCATTCATCTAGGTATATATACCAAGATTAATGAATCTTATTCGAGACAGCTGGCCGAGTGGTTAACACACTGGCCTGCGAGTTTTAATTTCGTGAGTAATAATACTCTCCTTTGTGTATGGTAGGTGCTGTGTGGTCGTGGTCAGAACCCATCTTATCCACTGTTACCTTAACCAACCAGTCTTGCAACCACAATAACGAGCGTGTGTTTTCCAACTATTAAAGCTACGACCTCGTTTCCCCTCTTGCCACACGTTACCCTCCGTTTAACTAGCTTACCCTCGGTTAACTCTGTTAATTAAGGTTAATGTGACGAGAGTTACAAGCCACGCTAGACATCAGGGAAGTGCATCAGCCTGGGACCATGAATGACCACCACAGTCTGGGACCATGAATGACCACCACAGTCTGGGACCATGAATGACCACCACAGTCTGGGACCATGAATGACCACCACAGTCTGGGACCATGAATGACCACCACAGTCTGGGACCATGAATGACCACCACAGTCTGGGACCATGAATGACCACCACAGTCTGGGACCATGAATGACCACCACAGTCTGGGACCATGAATGACCACCACAGTCTGGGACCATGAATGACCACCACAGTCTGGGACCATGAATGACCACCACAGTCTGGGACCATGAATGACCACCACAGTCTGGGACCATGAATGACCACCACAGTCTGGGACCATGAATGACCACCACAGTCTGGGACCATGAATGACCACCACAGTCTGGGACCATGAATGACCACTACAGTCTGGGACCATGAATGACCACCACACCCTGGGACCATGAATGACCACCACACCCTGGGACCATGAATGATCACCACAGCCTGGGACCATGAGATCACCACAGCCTGGGACCATGAATGATCACCACAGCCTGGGACCATGAATGACCACCACAGCCTGGGACCATGAATGACCACCACAGCCTCAGACCATGAATGATCACCACAGCCTGGGACCATGAATGACCACCACAGCCTGGGACCATGAATGATCACCACAGCCTGGGACCATGAATGATCACCACAGCCTGGGACCATGAATGATCACCACAGCCTGGGACCATGAATGATCACCACAGCCTGGGACCATGAATGACCACCACAGCCTGGGACCATGAATGACCACCACAGCCTGGGACCATGAATGACCACCACAGCCTGGGACCATGAATGACCACCACAGCCTGGGACCATGAATGACCACCACAGCCTGGGACCATGAATGACCACCACAGCCTGGGACCATGAATGACCATCACAGCCTGGGACCATGAATGACCACCACAGCCTGGGACCATGAATGATCACCACAGCCTGAGACCATGAATGATCACCACAGCCTGGGAATATGAATGATCACCACAGCCTGGGACCATGAATGATCACCACAGCCTGCGACCATGAATGATCACAGCCTGGGACCATGAATGATCACAGCCTGGGACCATGAATGATCACAGCCTGGGACCATGAATGATCACCACAGCCTGGGACCATATATGATCACCACAGCCTGGGACCATAATGATCACCACAGCCTGGGACCATGAATGATCACCACAGCCTGGGACCATGAATGATCACCACACCTGGGACCATGAATGATCACCACAGCCTGGGACCATGAATGATCACCACAGCCTGGGACCATGAATGATCACCACAGCCTGGGACCATGAATGATCACCACAGCCTGGGACCATGAATGATCACCACAGCCTGGGACCATGAATGATCACCACAGCCTGGGACCATGAATGATCACCACAGCCTGGGACCATGAATGGTCACCACAGCCTGGGACCATGAATGATCACCACAGCCTGGGACCATGAATGATCACAGCCTGGGACCATGAATGATCACCACAGCCTGGGACCATGAATGATCACCACAGCCTGGGACCATGAATGATCACCACAGCCTGGGACCATGAATGATCACCACAGCCTGGGACCATGAATGATCACCACAGCCTGGGACCATGAATGACCACAGATGTTTACTGTAGTGAATCTCTAAGTTAAGCTCATTATAATGCTACAATCGCTTCTAAGATCAAAGTGTGTATAAAGTTACACTGATTTAAGAAACTAGTTGAGTACGCTCACTATGAAGTATATTATGCTCACTTACACGATTATATTTACCTGTTATAAACGGGTAGTGTTGTGGGTCAGGTAGGTGAGCAAGCTGCCTTGGTTGGTTAATTGGTCTTTAAGACTAACAACTACACGAGGGTCACCCCTTCATCACAGTCAAGAATACATTACTCCGTAAAAAAGATTAAAATAAATTTCCAGTGTATATACACAGATATACCCTCTCAGCTGGAATAATTCCCAGTGTATATACACAGACATACCCTCTCAGCTGGAATAATTCCCAGTGTATATACACAGACATACCCTCTCAGCTGGAATAACTCCCAGTGTATATACACAGACATACCCTCTCAGCTGGAATAACTCCCAGTGTATATACACAGATATACCTCTCAGCTGGAATAATTCCCAGTGTATATACACAGACATACCCTCTCAGCTGAATAACTCCCAGTGTATATACACAGATATACCCTCTCAGCTGGAATAACTCCCAGTGTATATACACAGACATACCTCTCAGCTGGAATAACTCCCAGTGTATATACACAGACATACCCTCTCAGCTGGAATAACTCCCAGTGTATATACACAGACATACCCTCTCAGCTGGAATAACTCCCAGTGTATATACACAGATATACCCTCTCAGCTGGAATAACTCCCAGTGTATATACACAGACATACCCTCTCAGCTGGAATAACTCCCAGTGTATATACACAGACATACCCTCTCAGCTGGAATAACTCCCAGTGTATATACACAGATATACCCTCTCAGCTGGAATAACTCCCAGTGTATATACACAGACATACCCTCTCAGCTGGAATAACTCCCAGTGTATATACACAGACATACCCTCTCAGCTGGAATAACTCCAACGTCGTCTTAATAAAGTGTGGGATCATAGTGACTGCGTGGTCCCAGGAAGGCAGGGCCGGGGGCACCAGCATGGTCCCAGGAAGGAAGGGCCGGGGGCACCAGCATGGTCCCAGGAAGGCAGGGCCGGGGGCACCAGCGTGGGAGAGCCTTGCAGGGGGGCATGATGCCCCCACTGAGCGCCTGGGTCGCGGGGAGAGCCCTGCAGGGGGCATGAGAGAGCTTGGGTCGTGGGGAGAGCTCTGCAGGGAGCATGATGCCTCCGCAGAAAGCCTGGGTCGTTGGGAGAGCCTTGCAGGGGGCATGATGCCCCCGCAGAGAGCCTGGGTCATGGGAAGAGCCTTGCAGGGGGCATGATGCCCCCGCAGAGAGCCTGGGTCATGGGAAGAGCCTTGCAGGGGGCATGATGCCCCCGCAGAGAGCCTGGGTCGTGGGGAGAGGAAGACATGTTTATTAGTAATCTTCCTACTTCTTGCTCCCTCTCACCACCTCGCTACCCCATCTCCCCACCTCACTACCCCTCCTCTATCACGTCACTACCCAGCTCTCACCACCTCACTACCCCGTTCTCACCACCTCACTACCCCGTTCTCACCACCTCACTACCCCGTTCTCACCACCTCACTACCCCGTTCTCACCACCTCACTACCCCCTCTCACCACCTCACTACCCCGTTCTCACCACCTCATTACCCCGTTCTCACCACCTCACTACCCCGTTCTCACCACCTCACTACCCCGTTCTCACCACCTCACTACCCCGTTCTCACCACCTCACTACCCCCTCTCACCACCTCACTACCCCGTTCTCACCACCTCACTACCCCGTTCTCACCACCTCACTACCCCGTTCTCACCACCTCACTACCCCGTTCTCACTACCCCCCTCTCACCACCTTACTACCCCCTCTCACTACCCCTCTCGCTCCCACTCAGTCAACACCAGCAAGATAAAACAAAACGAGGTGGATAAATGCTGACAAAAACCTTAAAGCAATATAAATGAAACTCAAAAACACGTTGAAAAACAAGGCATTAACAGATTAAATTTTAAATTAATTTAATTCATGTTAAGCGCTAAACCTATTTGGGTTATTCAGCGCAATACTTTGTGGAGGCTTGATCCTCCGTCTGCTGGGAGCGAGACAGACACGCTCTCTATTTGTACTCACCTATCACTTATAGGCATTAACAGAGAAAAAAAAAGAGGCATAAAATGGACTAGATTTACACTGGCACAATGAAAGATAACATCGCATGGATAACTATAAAAGATGCTTAGCCTCTCACCTTTAACAAAATAACTTCAATTACACGTCATTAATGTTCTCTTTCTCTACAGAATGTCATTTGCCGAGTCTGAAGAGAAACTACAAATGAACAAAGGAAGAAGTTATGAAATGGTTATAGTGTAACTTTCCAGGGTGGGCGTCTGGACCCCGGCCTTGAGAATGACATGGGGAAACCCTGCCCTGTCCTGCCCAGCCCACCTAGTAGTGTCTGGAAAACATGCCCGAAGGGAGCGCACTCACTCACGGCTCCAGAAGTTAGTAACAATTACTAGGTTGGTCGTGGTGAACACTACTAGTCTGCTTAAAAAACTGGCGTGTTTTGTTGCGCTCTTAATGATTCAAGACACAGTACACAAGTGACTGTGTACAGTCGCCTGTTTACTGTTCAGACTACGTAACCTGGAAATAACTCCAGTGACCTACCTAGCAGGTGGAACAGTTACGCATCATGCTAAGGAGGAAATACCATGTCTGCTTGTTCCAGACGTTTCTTTCATATTAAAGTGTCAGACCTGTGGAATTGCACGATATTCAGATTTTAGATCTAAAATCTTCAGTTGAAGCGACAGGTCCCACTTCCTCGCCTTCTAATATATGTTATACACTAATGTGGGATACAAAAAAGATCTAATCAATGACACTACATAAAGGGTTTCCCAGACCAGGGTGCGCGTACCCTCAGGGGTAGGGCAAGGTATTTTCAAAGTGTACACAAATTATAATTTATTGTGCTGATATTGATTTTTAATTGATCTATACTCAACATTTTATAAGAAATGGAAAGTTCCAAAGTTATTTACTCCTCAAATTTTGGAGTACACTGTTCTATTTATACCTCTTTATTTCATTTATTTTGTTCATATCTCCACAAAGGGATACGGGGTTGATAACACACAGTTTGAAGGGTTAGACGACCGACATAAGTTTGGCATCCACTGCACACGATGTTCCCCAAAAACACACACAAAACAATGTTAGACAAGTCTCTTCTGGCCTTCATGAGAACCCAACAGCACTCAAGCTTCCATATATTGTATTCTCGAGGCTGTGATGCGCTTCTAGAGGATTACATTGTTAAAGTCCTCCGTAGGTCTCGTGACCTTTCACAGGATTCTAGAGCACAGTTACACCAGAAGGCTTTTAAGAGGATCAAATCAACCTTGCTAGGTAATTCCCAGAGACATCATGACGCTACAACACACTTCCAGGGAGAAGCCACAAAGGCTTCACGTAATCTCCAGGGGCTCCAAGAAACTTTACAAAAGTCTGACCCCCCAAAAAAAACTTTCAATGTCCAAAAGTTTTCAAAGCTTAAATTATGAAAATTTCCGAAAGTGACTGGAGACTCAGAGACAAAAGTAGCGTAAAAAGTTCAAAAAAAGAGAGGAACACAGAGTTAATTGAAGGGTAAAGAAGAGAAATAGTGATGGCGACAAATAATAATAAGACATAACAACCATGAAGGAACATGTTCCTCCCCTCGTGAAGTCTTTATTAAAGCTTATCAAGCTTTTTAAGACCCATAAAAAGTGTTCACCATCGCCGGAAACCCTTTCTTCAATTGCAAGATTATTATTATCATCATCAAGAGGGAAGTTCAAAACTAGTAGGGATCTTCAAGCTTATGGGGGATGGCAGGTAACCAGTTTCGATCCAGGGAAGTGGAATATGTGTACTTTATTTGTATTAAGACACCATTTACCTGTATCAAGTCAACCCCTCCCTTCCTCCCTCCCGAGAAAGAGAGAAAGAAAGAGCGAGAGAGAGAGAGAATGTTCGTCATACCCACCTTTCATGAACATAAAATCCGTTGGCCTTTCACCCAGGCAGCGTTGAGTTTTCCTTCTCAATTATTCCCTCACTTACCTCCTCCTGATGACTATATTGTGGTAATTCAATCTCAAAAGGAAATCCTTGATGGGAAGAGCAACGTACACATCCCACAGCCACTGACATCCCACAGTCACTGACATCCCACAGCCACTGACATCCCACAGCCACTGACATCCCACAGCCACTGACATCCCACAGCCACTGACATCCCACAGCCACTGACATCCCACAGCCACTGACATTCCACAGCCACTGACATCCCACAGCCACTGACATCCCACAGCCACTGACATCCCACAGCCACTGACATCCCACAGCCACTGACATCCCACAGCCACTGACATCCCACAGCCACTGACATCCCACAGCCACTGACATCCCACAGCCACTGACATTCCACAGCCACTGACATCCCACAGCCACTGACATCCCACAGCCACTGACATCCCACAGCCACTGACATCCCACAGCCACTGACATCCCACAGCCACTGACATCCCACAGCCACTGACACCCCACAGCCACTGACATCCCACAGCCACTGATATCCCACAGCCACTGACATCCCACAGCCACTGACATCCCACAGCCACTGACATCCCACAGCCACTGACATCCCACAGCCACTGACATCCCACAGCCACTGACATCCCCACAGCCACTGACATCCCACAGCCACTGACATCCCACAGCCAATGACATCCCACAGCCACTGACATCCCACAGCCACTGACATCCCACAGCCACTGACATCCCACAGCCACTGATATCCCACAGCCACTGACATCCCACAGCCACTGACATCCCACAGCCACTGACATCCCACAGCCACTGACATCCCACAGCCACTGACATCCCACAGCCACTGACATCCCACAGCCACTGACATCCCACAGCCACTGACATCCCACAGCCACTGACATCCCACAGCCACTGACATCCCACAGCCACTGACATCCCACAGCCACTGACATCCCACAGCCACTGACATCCCCACAGCCACTGACATCCCACAGCCACTGACATCCCACAGCCACTGACATCCCACAGCCACTGACATCCCACAGCCACTGACATCCCACAGCCACTGACATCCCACAGCCACTGACATCCCACAGCCACTGACATCCCACAGCCACTGACATCCCACAGCCACTGACATCCCACAGCCACTGACATCCTACAGCCACTGACATCCCACAGCCACTGACATCCCACAGCCACTAACATCCCACAGCCACTGATATCCCACAGCCACTGATATCCCACAGCCACTGACATCCCACAGCCACTGACATCCCACAGCCACTGACATCCCACAGCCACTGACATCCCACAGCCACTGACATCCCACAGCCACTGACATCCCACAGCCACTGACATCCCACAGCCACTGACATCCCACAGCCACTGACATCCCACAGCCACTGACATCCCACAGCCACTAACATCCCACAGCCACTGATATCCCACAGCCACTGATATCCCACAGCCACTGACATCCCACAGCCACTGACATCCCACAGCCACTGACATCCCACAGCCACTGACATCCCCCACAAACAAAAAAAAAACTTCTAAAATGAGAACTGTTCATCATCCTGGAGTCTCATCTCCACACTGGGAAAAGTATCTCAGTACAGTATAAGAAATTACATTACATACCGAAGGTACTGGTGTGTCTAACATATCCTCTGGGTATGGGTACCACTAATATATCCTCTGGGTATGGGTACCAATAATATATCCTCTGGGTATGGGTACTTCTTAAACAGAAGGATCATAATAGGTGGTAGTCATTATAAAAGTTGTTTAAACTGTAAAAATAGTGACAGTGAAGAAATAATGTAAAAAATGTAAATATATTGAAATTATAGTGATACTGTAAACAATAACAATGTAAACGAAGTGGCAGTGTAAACACGGTAATAGTGTAAATAACCAACCGAGAGTCGTATCAAGTATTGTGTGTGTAGTTACCACATTGTGGTGTGACACTTGCCACACGTCCCACCGCTGCCACCACGTCCTGTTGTGGTGTGACGCTTGCGACACGTCCCACCACAACCACCATGTCCTGGTCATCTGTGGCTCCACCTACGCCTTATACCTTTCTATCCACTCAGTCCCACTCCTTAGCAACTGGGAGACTAACAGAGTATCGAGCCTCCAGCACTCCTGCGTTCTACAAATCACACAGGTTCAGTTACATAAATACAAGATAATCCATCCCTTTACCCCTCCTTGTATGCTTCTATCCAGCATCTTTGTTATCTAACTTTTCTTCTTTCATTACTCTTGCCTCCAGGTAAATCTTTTTTTAATTTCAGGATGCTCCTTTCGTCTCCCTCTCTTTCTCCCTAACTCCATCTTCCTTATTACCGTCTTTGCTCTTACAGTAAAGACCAGGGTCAAGTTTAAGACTCCCCAAACCTTCCTAAAACACGCACACACATATATAACAGTAATAAGGATGGTACCTGGAAAATAAGAATTTTAATCAAACTCATTACAGAGTTAGGAAATATAACTGAGAAGAGTGAAGATATTGGAGATAGAACCACTGGTAGACACCAGGAACACCACTAGTAGACAGCAGGAACACCACTGGTAGACAGCAGGAACACCGCTGGTAGACAGCAGGAACACCGCTGGTAGACAGCAGAAACACCACTAGTAGACAGCAGGAACACCACTGGTAGACAGCAGGAACACCACTAGTAGACAGCAGGAACACCACTGTAGACAGCAGAAAAACCACTAGTAGACAGCAGGAACACCACTAGTAGACAGCAGGACCATAGTAGACACAGAACACCACTAGTAGACAGCAGGAACACCACTAGTAGACAGCAGGAACACCACTAGTAGAAGCAGGAACACCACTAGTAGACAGCAGGAACACCACTAGTAGACAGCAGGAACACCACTAGTAGACAGCAGGAACACCACTAGTAGACAGCAGGAACACCACTAGTAGACAGCAGGAACACCACTAGTAGACAGCAGGAACACCACTAGTAGACAGCAGGAACACCACTAGTAGACAGCAGGAACACCACTAGTAGACAGCAGGAACACCACTAGTAGACAGCAGGAACACCACTAGTAGACAGCAGGAACACCACTAGTAGACAGCAGGAACACCACTAGTAGACAGCAGGAACACCACTAGTAGACAGCAGGAACACCACTAGTAGACAGCAGGAACACCACTAGTAGACAGCAGGAACACCACTAGTAGACAGCAGGAACACCACTAGTAGACAGCAGGAACACCACTAGTAGACAGCAGGAACACCACTAGTAGACAGCAGGAACACCACTAGTAGACAGCAGGAACACCACTAGTAGACAGCAGGAACACCACTAGTAGACAGCAGGAACACCACTAGTAGACAGCAGGAACACCACTAGTAGACAGCAGGAACACCACTAGTAGACAGCAGGAACACCACTAGTAGACAGCAGGAACACCACTAGTAGACAGCAGGAACACCACTAGTAGACAGCAGGAACACCACTAGTAGACAGCAGGAACACCACTAGTAGACAGCAGGAACACCACTAGTAGACAGCAGGAACACCACTAGTAGACAGCAGGAACACCACTAGTAGACAGCAGGAACACCACTAGTAGACAGCAGGAACACCACTAGTAGACAGCAGGAACACCACTAGTAGACAGCAGGGAACACCACTAGTAGACAGCAGGAACACCACTAGTAGACAGCAGGAACACCACTAGTAGACAGCAGGAACACCACTAGTAGACAGCCAGGAACACCACTAGTAGACAGCAGGAACACCACTAGTAGACAGCAGGAACACCACTAGTAGACAGCAGGAAACACAAGGAAACTACAAGATAAAGGGACACCAATAACAAAATACAAGATGATACAGAGATAAAAGTGGAAACAACCGCAAAATAACAAAAGGTAAGATGCAACCATATACAAGATTACAAAATAACAAAAGGTGTAAGATGTAACCATATACAAGATTACAAAATAACAAAAGGTGTAAGATGTAACCATATACAAGATTACAAAAGGGCATGTAATAACCACACAAGATGACACAAGGTTAATATAGATAAGGAAGATTCCTTGAAAGGACGAGTCATAAATTCAATTTACGAAAACATATTTTTTTAAGGACAGGAAAAGATTTCTTCCCATACACACTGCTGGCAGTTACCAACTGCTGGCAGTTATCAACTGCTGGCAGTTATCAACTGCTGGCAGTTATCAACTGCTGGCAGTTATCAACTGCTGGACACAGGAAACTTTATATGATCAACTAAACACTGGAAGAGGAGGATAATATCAGAACGTTTATGTTGATGAGAATATTAGAAAGTTTAGGTTGTTGATGGGGAGAAAATTAGAAAGGTGATGACTATGAGGAGGATGAGGAAGAGAGAGGGAGGGAAGTTTTCGCTACAGTGCACTAACCTTGTATTCCCGGTCATACAATAACCACTACCTTGTATTCCTGGTCATACAATAACCACTACCTTGTATTCCCGGTCATACAATAACCACTACCTTGTATTCCCGGTCATACAATAACCACTACCTTGTATTCCTGGTCATACAATAACCACTACCTTGTATTCCCGGTCATACAATAACCACTACCTTGTATTCCTGGTCATACAATAACCACTACCTTGTATTCCCGGTCATACAATAACCACTACCTTGTATTCCTGGTCATACAATAACCACTACCTTGTATTCCCGGTCATACAATAACCACTACCTTGTATTCCTGGTCATACAATAACAAATCACTGATGTCGAGGTTATTACTATTCTCATAGCCGACCTGAGGCCAGGCTTCCTGACCCAGGCTTTGGTCAACTAGACGACGACGACGACGACGACTACTGTTGTTAATGTCCGGCAGACGAAGCCAGTTAACACTAACATCGGAATTATCATTAACATGACAAATACTAACACGTCAGTGAATGACGCAAGTTAGTGACGTCATTACTGTTATATGTAAGAACCCCTCCCCCCAGGCAGTAACAATTCAAGTGATTATTAAAAACTGTAAAGAAATATTCAACACGTCGGAATATGTACACAGTTAACGTATGACGTAAGACACGTGTGTAACACTGTGAAAGCCTTTCACCACAAGTACGGGTGATTATAACAGAGGTGACACGTCCCCTAGCCTTGATAAAACAGGGGGTCAGTCCCTTAGCTTGTGACATCTCACCTCTAACTCAAGAATATAATACATTATTCTCATGCTTCAGCTGTAGGCTAAGGAACTGACTACTTTCTGTCAAGGCTGAAGGACTGATAACCATAAAATTAACTCTACAGTCGCCATGGTTATAATGGCCTGAAGTCGACTGAAATTTTTCGAGAATCAATATATCAATGTACATACATACACTAGTGTACTGCACCACCTCACCTGGGGTCCACACTCCTGCACCACCTCACCTGGGGTCCACACTCCTGCACCACCTCACCTGGGGTCCACACTCCTGCACCACCTCACCTGGGGTCCACACTCCTGCACCACCTCACCTGGGGTCCACACTCCTGCACCACCTCACCTGGGGTCCACACTCCTGCACCACCTCACCTGGGGTCCACACTCCTGCACCACCTCACCTGGGGTCCACACTCCTGCACCACCTCACCTGGGGTCCACACTCCTGCACCACCTCACCTGGGGTCCACACTCCTGCACCACCTCACCTGGGGTCCACACTCTGCACCACCTCACCTGGGGTCCACACCCTGCACCACCTCACCTGGGGTCCCACTCCTGCACCACCTCACCTGGGGTCCACACTCCTGCACCACCTCACCTGGGGTCCACACTCCTGCACCACCTCACCTGGGGTCCACACTCCTGCACCACCTCACCTGGGGTCCACACTCCTGCACCACCTCACCTGAGGTCCAACTTGCACCCCTCACCTGGGGTCCACACCCTGCACCCCACTCTTGGGGCACACTCCTACCACCTCACCTGGGGTCCACTCTGCACCACCTCACCTGGGGTCCACACTCCTGCACCACCTCACCTGGGGTCCACACTCCTGCACCACCTCACCTGGGGTCCACACTCCTGCACCACCTCACCTGGGGTCCACACTCCTGCACCACCTCACCTGGGGTCCACACTCCTGCACCACCTCACCTGGGGTCCACACTCCTGCACCACCTCACCTGGGGTCCACACTCCTGCACCACCTCACCTGGGGTCCACCTCCTGCACCACCTCACCTGGGGTCCACACTCCTGCACCACCTCACCTGGGGTCCACCTCCTGCACCACCTCACCTGGGGTCCACACTCCTGCACCACCTCACCTGGGTCCACACTCCTGCACCACCTCACCTGGGGTCCACACTCCTGCACCACCTCACCTGGGGTCCACACTCCTGCACCACCTCACCTGGGGTCCACACTCCTGCACCACCTCACCTGGGGTCCACACTCCTGCACCACCTCACCTGGGGTCCACACTCCTGCACCACCTCACCTGGGGTCCACACTCCTGCACCACCTCACCTGGGGTCCACACTCCTGCACCACCTCACCTGGGGTCCACACTCTTGCACCACCTCACACGCCTTACCTGTATAAAGATAAATTATTGTTAACTCTGCGACCTTGAAATATATTAATGGGTTTAAAACACACACACACAAATGTAGTCCCAATTTTTAAGAAAGGAGACAGACATGAGGCATTAAACTACAGACCTGTGTCACTGACGTGTATAGTATGCAAAGTCATGGAGAAGATCCTCAGGAGAGTGGTGGATCACCTAGAAAGACACAAGCTTATAAACGACAACCAGCACGGTTTCAGGGAAGGAAAATCCTGTGTCACAAACCTACTGGAGTTTTACGACAAGGTAATAGAAGTAAGACACGAGAGAGAGGGGTGGATAGATTGCATTTTCTTGGACTGCAAGAAGGCGTTCGACACAGTTCCTCACAAGAGGTTAATGCAAAAGCTAGAGGATCAGGCACACTTAACAGGAAAGACACTGAAATGGATCAGAGAATATCTGACAGGGAGGCAACAACGAGTCATGGTACGTGACGAGGTGTCAGGATGGGCACCTGTGACGAGTGGGGTTCCACAAGGGTCAGTCCTAGGACCTGTACTGTTTTTGGTTTATGTGAATGACATAACGGAAGGGATAGACTCAGAAGTGTCCCTGTTTGCAGATGATGTGAAGTTAATGAAAAGAATTAAATCAGTCGAGGATCAGGCAGGACTACAAAGAGACCTGGACAGGCTACAAGCCTGGTCCACTAACTGGCTCCTTGAATTTAACCCTGCCAAATGTAAAGTCATAAAGATCGGGGAAAGGCAAAGAAGACCGCAGACAGAGTATAGTCTAGGTGGCCAAAGACTGCAAACCTAACTCAAGGAAAAAGATCTTGGGGTGAGTATAATACCGAGCACATCTCCTGAGGCATAGATTAATCAGATAACTGCTGCAGCATACGGGCGGTTGGCAAACCTAAGAATAGCGTTCCAATACCTCACTAAGGAATTGTTCAAGACTCTGTACACCATATACGTCAGGCCCATACTGGAGTATGCAGCACCAGTTTGGAACCCACACCTGGTCAAGCACGTCAAGAAACTAGAGAAAATGCAAAGGTTTGCAACAAGACTAGTCCCAGAGCTAAGGGGATTGTCCTACGAAGAAAGGTTAAGGGAAATCGGCCTGACGACACTAGAGGACAGGAGGGTTAGGGGAGACATGATAACGACATATAAAATACTGTGAGGAATAGATAAGGTGGACAGAGACAAGATGTTCCAGAGAGGGGACACAGAAACAAGGGGTCACAATTGGAAGTTGAAGACTCCTATGAGTCAGAGAGATGTTAGGAAGTATTTCTTCAGTCATAGAGGTGTCAGGAAGTGGAATAGCCTAGAAAGTGACGTAGTGGAGGCAGGAACCATACATAGTTTTAAGACGAGGTTTGATAAAGCTCATGGAGCAGGGAGAGAGAGGACCTAGTAACAATCAGTGAAGAGGCGGGGCCAGGAGCTATGACTCGACTCCTGCAACCACAAATAGGTGAGTACAAATAGGGGAGTACACACACACACACACACTTAACATTACTTTAAGAATAAGAATGACAAGGTTCACGAAGGTAAGAGTGAACTTCATAACTACCAATTAAGAGGTAGGGAAAGGAGCCGAGATTCGACCTCAGCAGCCACAAACAGGCGAGCACATACACAGGGAAAGACTACAGCTGAAGCTGAGCAAACTGCAGGAGTGGTCAGTCAAGTGGCAACTGGAAATCAACCCCAGCAAGGTATTAAGAGCGGAGGATGGAGCAAGACCTGGAGCAGAGTACAGACTCCGGGGACACTAGAAGAGACTACCTGGAGTCTACCTGGAGGGTATTCCGGGGATCAACGCCCCCGCGGCCCGGTCCATGACCAGGCCTCCTGGTGGATCAGGGCCTGATCAACGAGGCTATTACTGCTGGCCGACAATACACTGAGATGAACCATAGGGTCAACAGAAAGACCCTGTGATGTGTTACGTTGATGAACACATCAACCAGGAGAGCAGGTTGAGGTAGCAAGCTCCAGACAGTGAAGAACAAGTTGATGTGTTACGTTGATGAACACATCAACCAGGAGAGCAGGTTGAGGTAGCAAGCTCCAGACAGTGAAGAACAAGTTGATGTGTTACGTTGATGAACACATCAACCAGGAGAGCAGGTTGAGGTAGCAAGCTCCAGACAGTGAAGAACAAGTTGATGTGTTACGTTGATGAACACATCAACCAGGAGAGCAGGTTGAGGTAGCAAGCTCCAGACAGTGAAGAACAAATTGATGTAATGTAATGCAAGATACTAGACAAATACTGAGTAGTAGGAAGGAGAGGAGGGGGGATCCGGGAGGGAGTATGAGTGGGGGTGAGAGGGATGAGGGGCGGATGTGAGAGGAAACGGGGTGGGGATGAGAGGGTGGAGGTGAGAGGGAGGACAAGGTGGGGGCAGTGCGGAGGAGGGGGTGAAGGTGAGGGGACGGGCGGGGTGACGGTGAAAGACAAGGTAAGAGCACACTTCCCACGCTCTCTGTTCCTTTGAAGTTCCCTCTCTACCCTCACTGTTAAGCTCTTACTTCCCTCCTCCCCCCCCCCTGCCTTCAAGCTCATCCCTCCACTCCAGATCGTCCCTCACTCCCTGATTCATTCAAAAGGTCTGTACCTCACACACCACTTCTGTACCTCACACACCACGTCTGTACCTCACAAACCACTTCTGTACCTCACACACCACTTCTGTACCTCACACACCACTTCTGTACCTCACACACCACGTCTGTACCTCACACACCACGTCTGTACCTCACACACCACGTCTGTACCTCACACACCACGTCTGTACCTCACACACCACGTCTGTACCTCACACACCACGTCTGTACCTCACACACCACGTCTGTACCTCACACACCACGTCTGTACCTCACACACCACACTCACACCGAGGCAAAACTCTAAGATTTTTCATGGAGTATATCTTAAACTTAAGGTTCTTTACAGAACTAACAGTGTTAACAGTTATGAGTGCGAGGGGGGATAGTTTAAGTGCACGTGTGTGCACTCATCTATGTGTACTCAGGATCGTGTATTCGCCAGTATGTGCAAAGGAACAAGAGTTTGAGTCCAAAGAACTACAGAAGCAGAGCTCTGCTGGGTGTGTAGTCTTCAGTGGAGTTCCTTAGAGTTCATAAATCTCACTCCAGTGAGAGTAGTCTCATTCAGCCAGTGAGAATAATCTCACTCAGCCTTTGATATACCTTTGATGAGTTCAGATAATTTTTCTACTCCCAGAGCCCTGCCTTGGGCCAGGCTAGTCTGATGCTTGCCTGATCGACCAGGTTGCTGCTGCTGTATGCTGCTATGGCAGTGTGCAGATTTGGGACAAGGCCCTCAAGGACTT
Source organism: Cherax destructor (assembly GCA_009830355.1). NCBI lineage: Eukaryota > Metazoa > Arthropoda > Malacostraca > Decapoda > Parastacidae > Cherax > Cherax destructor. The sequence goes on from WNWK01000582.1 coordinate 103,847, forward strand.
TCCAGGTATATGTTATCACGTATCTCTTTCCTCCGCTCCAGTAAGTACACATTTAAGACTTTAAGGCGTTCCCAGTAATTTAAATGCGTTATTAGCTCTATGCGGGCCGTAAACGATCTCTGTACTGTTCCAGCTTTGATATTTCTCCTGCCCTCAACGGGCCGTCAACAGCAATATTCCAAATGAGAGAGCACAAGCGATTTGAAAAGTGTCACCAATGGCACTTTTTCCCCGTGTTAGGTAAAAGGACACAAGTGCAACTAATGTGACATTTTATTGCGGCAACGTTTCGCTCTCCAGGAGCTTTGTCAAGTTGCAATTGTGTCCTTTTACGTTACATATTGTCGGTAATCCTACCAACATAAATACACTTTTTTCCTTGTTTTGAAAGTTCTCATTATCCACCTAGTCATCTTCCTGGCTGTCGTGACCTTGGTCTTATTGCGTTTTTTTGAAAGAAAGGTCAGCTGTCATAATTACCAAGTCTTTCACATGTTCCTTTCATTCTATCTGACGATTCTCTTTAGCTTTGTATACAGTGTCCCTTTTGAGTTCTCCATTCTTTCCATACCTAAGCAGCTGGAACTTACCGCCACTGAACGTCATGTTCGTCACAGGTGAGGTGGTGCAGGAGTGTAAACCCCAGGCAATTTTTCAGTGTTTTCTACCGAAGTGACTCGTGCTTATTTTAGTGTCATCTGCAAATGACATAAAACTGTGGTGAGTGTTTTTATTTATGTCCGATATGAAGATAAACAGCAGAGGTGCCAGGACAGTGCCTTGGGATACTGAGCTTTTTGCCTCGCTGAAACTGGATTTTGCTCTGTTTACTACTCTGTTCTATGCGTTAGAAAGCTAATAATCCAGCTGCAATCACCCCATGATTGCATTTGTCAAACACCTTTACAAAATCTGTTTATATCACATCTGCGTTTTGGTCTTCTTCCAACGCCTCCGTAATTCTGTCATAGTGGTTCAGCAGCTGTGACAGGCATGATCGTCCAGTTCTAAAACTGTGCTGGTTTGTGTTATGCAGATAGTGATGTTCCATGAAGTATGTAATTTGACATCTCATAACTCTTTCGATGAGATGTCAAATTACAAGCTTCATGGAACAGCACAATCTGCATAACACAAACCAGCACGGTTTTATAACTGGATGATCATGCCTGTCACAGCTGCTGAACCACTACTACAGCATTACGGAGGCGTTGCGTCACTCGGCCAGCAGGAGATGTCTCCCTCTGGAAGCCTTTTTGTAGTCGTGTATCTTGGGCTACACGTTAGCTACTAGTTGTGTACTTAAAACTTGTTGATCTATGTCGTGCCATTCTTGAAGCTGTGTGTGCAGTTGCCTCCCCCACTTCCCCATCAATCCCGTTCAGCTCTGCGTGGCCTGGTAGACAACGCTCTCGACACACACACACACACACACACACACACACACACACACACACAAAGTGTCCTTAGTTCGATTCTCGGCCGGGTGGAAACACTGGGCATGTTTCCTTACACCTGCTGTCTCCGTTCACCTAGTAAGCAAGTAGGTACCTGGGTGTTAGTCGACTGGTGAGAGTCGAATCCTGGAGGACAAGATTGAAAGACCTCAATGGGAATAAAACAGTCACAATCCTAGATGACGCACTGACTTTCTTGGGTTATCCTGAGTGGCTAACCCTCCGGGGTTAAAAATCCGAACATAAATCTCATCTTAATCCTATTTATCTTACTACAGTGAGACGTAAGTTCTTCCTCACGTCCCAAGTGACTGGTGGTTGAACCAGGGATGATACTAGGGGTGAAGTAGAGGTGCTAGTGGATTGTCATGATAGTGGTGGTGGTAATGTGGGGTGCCAGTGGTGGTGCTAGAGGTACTGGTGATGGTGCTAGTGGTGGTGCTAGAGGTACTGGTGATGGTGCTAGTGGTACTGGTGATGGTGCTAGTGGTACTGGTGATGGTGCTAGTGATACTGGTGATGGTGCTAGTGATACTGGAGATGATGCTAGTGATACTGGAGATGATGCTAGTGATACCGGTGATGGTGGTAATGGTACTGGTGATGGTGCTAGTGGTACTGGTGATGGTGCTAGTGGTACTGGTGATGGTGCTAGTGGTACTGGTGATGGTGCTAGTGGTACTGGTGATGGTGCTAGTGATACTGGTGATGGTGCTAGTGATACTGGTGATGGTGCTAGGATACGGTAGGTGCAGTGGTACTGGATGGTGCTAGTGGTACTGGAGATGGTGCTAGTGGTACCGGTGATGGTGCTAGTGGTACCGGTGATGGTGCTAGTGGTACTGGTGATGGTGCTAGTGGTACTGGTGATGGTGCTAGTGATACTGGTGATGGTGCTAGTGATACTGGTGATGATGCTAGTGTTACTGGTGATGGTGCTAGTGGTACTGGTGATGGTGCTAGTGGTACTGGTGATGGTGCTAGTGATACCGGTGATGGTGGTAATGGTACTGGTGATGGTGCTAGTGGTACTGGTGATGGTGCTAGTGATACTGGAGATGATGCTAGTGATACCGGTGATGGTGGTAATGGTACTGGTGATGGTGCTAGTGGTACTGGTGATGGTGCTAGTGGTACTGGAGATGATGCTAGTGATACCTGTGATGGTGGTAATGGTACTGGTGATGGTGCTAGTGTACTGGAGATGATGCTAGTGGTACTGGAGATGATGCTAGTGGTACTGGTGATGGTGCTAGTGGTACTGGAGATGATGCTAGTGTTACTGGAGATGATGCTAGTGATACCGGTGATGGTGGTAGTGGTACTGGTGATGGTGCTAGTGGCACTGGTGATGGTGCTAGTGGCACTGGTGATGGTGCTAGTGGCACTGGTGATGGTGCTAGTGGTATTGGTGATGGTGCTAGTGGTACTGGTGATGGTGCTAGTGGTACTGGTGATGGTGCTAGTGGTACTGGTGATGGTGCTAGTGGTACTGGTGATGGTGCTAGTGGCACTGGAGATGGTGCTAGTGGCACTGGTGATGGTGCTAGTGGCACTGGTGATGGTGCTAGTGGCACTGGTGATGGTGCTAGTGGTACTGGTGATGGTGCTAGTGATACCGGTGATGGTGCTAGTGGTACTGGTGATGGTGCTAGTGGTACTGGTGATGGTGCTAGTGGTACTGGTGATGGTGCTAGTGGTACTGGTGATGGTGCTAGTGGTACTGGTGATGGTGCTAGTGGTACTGGTGATGGTGTTAGTGGTACTGGTGCTGAGTAAAAGTTTCTGATTCAGCAGTTAACACAGGTATCCACACCTGTTATTAGTGTTAATTATTAGTCAGAAGAGACTAATTACCTGGATTACTCACCTGTGTGGGGCAATATCTCTCTCACAATACTCCAACAATATCATTACCATCACTCCCCACCACTCCCTCTCACTCCCCATCACTCCCTCTCACTCTCCCCAAGTTATGACAAGGTAACATTTCAGCAGGTACTGGAGTGTTCTTATACTAGGTGACACTCCCAGCAGGTACTGGAGTGTTCTTATACTAGGTAACACTCCCAGCAGGTACTGGAGTGTTCTTGTACAAGAGACTGGGCCTCCACCATACAAATGCTAATCCCCTGAAAAACCTACCTGTGTTTTGGAATCTCTGCTCTATGAGGAAGTACATATTAGGGTTTTCCACAACATGGCCTGGCTAGCCAGAAGTTATGGGGTGTGTAGCGGCCTTTATAGTCTCAAGGAAAGTAGCTAGGGCGAGGATTAAGAGAGCAGAAGTGGAGAGGTCGCCACACGTTAGCACAGAGGTAATGTTGTAATTGTAGGCTGTTAGCTGGTTTATAATTTTTCGGGTCCCATACTGCCGTTAGCGAGATAAATCATTCCTTTACTTAAGACAGGTATTAGGTGGCCAGACTCAGCTGGTGACGGGAGCATAGTCTCTAGTCTGGGAGCTGGACCCTGTAGGATGCCTCCTCTGGAAGATACCTTTACCATTGACAAGTATCAAGAGGTTTTCTACTCCCAGAGCCTGGCCCTAGTGCCAGGCTTGTCTTCCTTAGTCAACCCGGCTGTTGCTGCTGGCGGCCCGCTGACCCACATATCCATCACAGCCTGGTTGATCTGGCACTTGGTGGAGATACTTGTCCAGTCACCTCTTGAAGACTTGCACAATTGTAGATGGAGCAAATGGAGAGTCAATTTTGTCAGCTGATTATATTCCTCATTACCATATATGTCACTTTGTTATATCTTCGCAAATATGTCAACATCAGGTGCCTCTCTCATTAACCAAGCAGACTATTGTAATAAGAAATTAAGCATTAATAAATTGTAATTGTGATAGTATTACCATTCCATCTTTAATTTTTTATTCTGTATAAGACTGAATATTACCGAAGTGGTAAGGTGAAATTTAAGTGGAATGGAGTAGTGAGTTGTGAGGCGAGATGGTCTGGGACAGTTGTGGGGTGAGATGGTCTGGGACAGTTGTAAGGTGAGATGGTCTGGGACAGTTGTGGGGTGAGATGGTCTGGGACAGTTGTGGGGTGAGATGGTCTGGGACAGTTGTGGGGTGAGATGGTCTGGGACAGTTGTGGGGTGAGATGGTCTGGGACAGTTGTGGGGTGAGATGGTCTGGGACAGTTGTGGGGTGATATGGTCTGGGACAGTTGTGGGGTGAGATGGTCTGGGACAGTTGTGGGGTGAGATGGTCTGGGACAGTTGAGGTGAGATGGTCTGGGACAGTTGTGAGGCGAGATGGTCTGGGACAGTTGTGGGGTGAGATGGTCTGGGACAGTTGTGGGGTGAGATGGTCTGGGACAGTTGTGAGGTGAGATGGTCTGGGACAGTTGTGAGGTGAGATGGTCTGGGACAGTTGTGAGGTGAGATGGTCTGGGACAGTTGTGAGGCGAGATGGTCTGGGACAGTTGTGGGGAGAGATGGTCTAGGACAGTTGTGGGGTGAGATGGTCTAGGACAGTTGTGGGGTGAGATGGTCTAGGACAGTTGTGGGGTGAGATGGTCTAGGACAGTTGTGGGGTGATATGGTCTGGGACAGTTGTGAGGTGAGATGGTCTGGGACAGTTGTGAGGTGAGATGGTCTGGGACAGTTGTGAGGCGAGATGGTCTGCGACAGTTGTGAGGCGAGATGGTCTGCGACAGTTGTGAGGCGAGATGGTCTGCGACAGTTGTGAGGTGAGATGGTCTGGGACAGTTGTGAGGCGAGATGGTCTGGGACAGTTGTGAGGGGAGATGGTCTGGGACAGTTGTGAGGCGAGATGGTCTGGGACAGTTGTGAGGCGAGATGGTCTGGGACAGTTGTGGGGTGAGATGGTCTGGGACAGTTGTGAGGCGAGATGGTCTGGGACAGTTGTGAGGCGAGATGGTCTGGGACAGTTGTGAGGCGAGATGGTCTGGGACAGTTGTGAGGCGAGATGGTCTGGGACAGTTGTGGGGTGAGATGGTCTGGGACAGTTGTGAGGCGAGATGGTCTGTGACAGAGTCACGTTGCTGGAAAAGTGACTTCCCCAAGCCATTCTTATGTGACCCGTGATACAACACTGCCAGCAGGTACTACAGTCTACTAACACAGGATAACACTGCCAGCAGGTACTACAGTCTACTAACACAAGATAACACTGCCAGCAGGTACTACAGTCTACTAACACAAGATAACACTGCCAGCAGGTACTACAGTCTACTAACACAAGATAACACTGCCAGCAGGTACTACAGTCTACTAACACAAGATAACACTGCCAGCAGGCACTGCAGTCTACTAACACAAGATAACACTGCCAGCAGGTACTACAGTCTACTAACACAAGATAACACTGCCAGCAGGTACTACAGTCTACTAACACAAGATAACACTGCCAGCAGGTACTACAGTCTACTAACACAAGATAACACTGCCAGCAGGTACTACAGTCTACTAACACAAGATAACACTGCCAGCAGGCACTGCAGTCTACTAACACAAGATAACACTGCCAGCAGGTACTACAGTCTACTAACACAAGATAACACTGCCAGCAGGTACTACAGTCTACTAACACAAGATAACACTGCCAGCAGGTACTGCAGTCTACTAACACAAGATAACACTGCCAGCAGGTACTACAGTCTACTAACACAAGATAACACTGCCAGCAGGCACTGCAGTCTACTAACACAAGATAACACTGCCAGCAGGTACTACAGTCTACTAACACAAGATAACACTGCCAGCAGGTACTACAGTCTACTAACACAAGATAACACTGCCAGCAGGTACTACAGTCTACTAACACAAGATAACACTGCCAGCAGGTACTACAGTCTACTAACACAAGATAACACTGCCAGCAGGTACTACAGTCTACTAACACAAGATAACACTGCCAGCAGGTACTACAGTCTACTAACACAAGATAACACTGCCAGCAGGTACTACAGTCTACTAACACAAGATAACACTGCCAGCAGGCACTGCAGTCTACTAACACAAGATAACACTGCCAGCAGGCACTGCAGTCTACTAACACAAGATAACACTGCCAGCAGGTACTACAGTCTACTAACACAAGATAACACTGCCAGCAGGTACTACAGTCTACTAACACAAGATAACACTGCCAGCAGGTACTACAGTCTACTAACACAAGATAACACTGCCAGCAGGTACTACAGTCTACTAACACAAGATAACACTGCCAGCAGGCACTGCAGTCTACTAACACAAGATAACACTGCCAGCAGGCACTGCAGTCTACTAACACAAGATAACACTGCCAGCAGGTACTGCAGTCTACTAACACAAGATAACACTGCCAGCAGGCACTGCAGTCTACTAACACAAGATAACACTGCCAGCAGGCACTGCAGTCTACTAACACAAGATAACACTGCCAGCAGGCACTGCAGTCTACTAACACAAGATAACACTGCCAGCAGGTACTACAGTCTACTAACACAAGATAACACTGCCAGCAGGTACTGCAGTCTACTAACACAAGATAACACTGCCAGCAGGCACTGCAGTCTACTAACACAAGATAACACTGCCAGCAGGTACTGCAGTCTACTAACACAAGATAACACTGCCAGCAGGCACTGCAGTCTACTAACACAAGATAACACTGCCAGCAGGTACTGCAGTCTAACACAAGATAACACTGCCAGCAGGCACTGCAGTCTACTAACACAAGATAACACTGCCAGCAGGTACTGCAGTCTAACACAAGATAACACTGCAAGCAGGTACTGCAGTCTAACACAAGATAACACTGCAAGCAGGTACTGCAGTCTAACACAAGATAACACTGCAAGCAGGTACTGCAGTCTAACACAAGATAACACTGCAAGCAGGTACTGCAGTCTAACACAAGATAACACTGCCAGCAGGTACGGCAGTCTACTAATGTGTGTCTTCCCTCTGGATGCGCCTACCACAGAAGTACCTAATGCTGGGTGGGTACCTAGTGCTGGATGGGTAGGAGCAGCAGGCTAATGTAGGGAAACTTGCCCATACACTGTGTTGCGCCTGAGAATCGAACGTAATACCTTGTTTTTGTGAGCAGAGTGTTCATCAGTCACTCATCGCCCCCACCTTTACAAACCGGGAGGGGGAGGTAAGGGGGAGATCCACTTGATATATACGACAAACGAACACCGCCCTTTGATCTTTCAGCCCCTCCCCCTTCCTTCCCCCTTCCTTCAAACCTTCTTACTCACCTCCCCACCCGCCACTCACCTCCCCACCCGCCACTCATCCTCAACCCCCCTACATCCTGCTCATCAACCCTCACCTTCCACACTGCTTTCCACACAAAGAATATACACATGTATACATCACAATGTATATATCTGTGAACATACACTAATATATATATATATATATATATATATATATATATATATATATATATATATATATATATATATATGGTGCTGAATAGGTGAAATTGGTCAGTTAGCAAGAACTCATTTAAAATTAAGTCCGTTCTAATAATTTTCTTTTATACGTTTAAAGATATATATTTTCCATTTACGTTAATGTAAAAATTAATAATTTTGTACCAAAAGAACCTTAGAAAACTTACCTAAACTTATTATAACAAGCGCAATTTAATTTAGCCTAATCCAACTAAATATATGTTATATAAGTTAACAATAATATAATAATAAACAAACACAATGAAATATATATTTTTCGTTACATTCAGAATGATATTTGAGAAATTATTGCATACTCAAATTTTCGCTTTGCCTATTCGGCAAGAAGTGGGTTTCTATTTATGCCAAAATCGCAAGTTTTACTTATTCAGCACTACATATTATTATTATTATATTATTATATATATATATATATATATATATATATATATATATATATATATATATATATATATATATATATAAATAAGGCTCTTGGAGCAGGGAGAGTGTGAACCTAGTAGCGACTATCGAAGAGGGGTCAGGAGCTATGATTCAACCCCTACAACCACAAATAGATGAGTGTGCGCGCGTGCACATGCGCACACACAACCTACTGGAGTTCTATGACAAGGTGACAGCAGTAAAACAAGAGAGAAAAATAAGTGGGTATATTGCGCTTAATTGGACTGTAAGAAGGCTTTTGGCACAGTTCCACACAAGAGATTAGTACAAAAGATGGAGGAACAGGCAGGTATAACAGGGAAGGCACTGCAATGGATCAGAGAATACCTGACAGGAAGGCATCAGCGAGTCACGGTACGTAATGAGGTGTCAGAGTGGATGCCTGTGACGAGCGGGGTTCCACATGGGTCAGTCCTAGGACCGGTGATGTTTCTGGTATATGTGAATGACATGACGGAAGGAACAGACTCGAAAGTGTCCCTGTTTGCAGACGATGTGAAGCTAATGAGGATAATTCAGTCGGAGGAGGATAAGGCAGAACTACAAAGGGATCTGGACAGGCTGCAAGCCTGGTCCAGCAACTGGCTCCTGGAGTTCAACCCCACAAAGTGCAAAGTCATGAAGACTGGGGAAGAGCAAAGACCGCAGACAGTACAGTCTAGGGGGCCAAACACTACAAACCTCATTCAAGGAAAAGGATCTTTGGGTGTGTATAATACCGAGCACATCTGTTTCGCACATCAACCAAATAACTGCTGAAGCATATGGGCGAATAACAAACCTAAGAATAACATTCCGACATCTCAATAAAGGAGTCGTTCCTGACCCTGTATACCGAGTACGTCAGGCCCATATTGGAGTATGCAGCTCCAATTTGGAACCCACACCTGGCCAAGCACATCAGGAAATTAGAGAAAATGCAAAGGTTTGCAACGAGACTAGTCCCGGAGCTAAGGGGCATGTCCTACGAGGAGAGGTTAAGGGAAATCGACCTGACGACACTGGAGGACAGGAGGGACATAACATATAAAATACTGAGAGGGATCGACAAGGTGGACAGACAGGATGTTCCACAGATGGGACACATAGCCAGGAGCTATGAATCGACCCTTACAGCCACAATTAGGTGAGTGTACACACGCGCGCGCAGTATACTTCCTATTTTAGGTGAATAAAGTATTCTTGAAGTTAGTGTTGAGGTGAACCACTCTTAATGACACCACTCTTACTCCCCCCTCTCTCTCTCTCTCTCTCTCTCTGCCTTTACCCCCTCACTGCACTTCCTCGCCAACCCCTCCCTCTTCCATTCTCCATCCACAATGTCCACCACCCTATCCCTCAACCCCAAAACCTGCTCCCTCCCTCAGCAGAACCAAGAGTTTAACCTTGGCTCCCTGATCTAGGTTTAATGTGAGGACGAATACTGCACCACCTTTGTTACGTGATGACGAACACTGCAACACCTTTGTTACGTGATGACGAACACTGCAACACCTTTGTTACGTGATGACGAACACTGCACCACCTTTGTTACGTGATGACGAACACTGCACCACCTTTGTTACGTGATGACGAACACTGCAACACCTTTGTTACGTGATGACGAACACTGCAACACCTTTGTTACGTGATGACGAACACTGCAACACCTTTGTTACGTGATGACGAACACTGCAACACCTTTGTTACGTGATGACGAACACTGCAACACCTTTGTTACGTGATGACGAACACTGCAACACCTTTGTTACGTGATGACGAACACTGCACCACCTTTGTTACGTGATGAACACTGCACCATCTTTGTTACGTGATGACGAACACTGCACCACCTTTGTTACGTGATGACGAACACTGCACCACCTTTGTTACGTGATGACGAACACTGCACCACCTTTGTTACGTGATGAACACTGCACTACCTTTGTTACGTGATGATGAACACTGCACTACCTTTATGTGAACACCATCACTTTTGTTATATGATTATGCATGTTCACGGGCGTGCCCCTACACGTGTCCACGGGCGTGCCTACACGTGTCCACAGGCGTGCCTACACGTGTCCACAGGCGTGCCTACACGTGTCCACGGGTGCCTACACGTGTCCGCGTACGTGCCTACACGTGTCCGAGAGCGTGCCACAGATGTCGGCAGGCGTGCGTGTGCACGTGTTGGCATATAGGTGTACACACCTGCGTAACGAGTGCAGATGTTACTGTGATGAGTGCTCAGCACTCACTAACTAGAGCCGTCATCACCACCCTGGTCCGAGACCAAGCCGCAGGGGCCATGATCCGAGGACCCACACAGCCTGCTGGAAGAGGCGGTCGTCATGGAGGCCTGTCCTCACACCCGGGGGTGCCAGGACAATTAAATTCTGGAAAGAGGTCACAGCAATATCACAGGTATCTGATTTTACCTCCACCCTGTGTGTGTGTTAGTTAGTTACCATTTTGTCCTAGGCACATGTCGATTAGACACTAGGCCTATTGTATGTGTGTGTGTGTGTGTGTGTAAGGAAACACTTCGAAATGTTTCCGCCCCGCCGGGAATTGAACCCGGGCCCTCCGTGCGTGAAGCGAGAGCTTTAGCCACTAGGCCACCGGGGCATGTGTGTGTGTGTCATTCGCCACTCAGTACCGTTCACTACTGTATCACCGTCGTTCAGTGTTCATGAACACTGAACACTAAACTGCAGAACCCTGATATCTTACTTTCATTAATTATGCAAATTTCCTAAATATTCTTGCAACGGACAAGTCAACTGTAGATAAAAATGCAGAGGTGTTCCTGTCAGCCTTTTTGGGGCCTAGTTGCTAGGCTTTCCATGTATCCATCTGCACTTCCGCTGCCTGCCACAGGATGGTTATGGGGGCACAATAAACTAGCCATTCCGGCGGTATGATCTAAAATCCACAGAAGCCTGGGGGGGGGGGGGGGAATACACAAAGATTAAATCATCAGAAAGTGGTAATGAGTGAGTCTTCTTACACTTCAGCCCTTTCCATGCAGCAGTATACACGTAGCCGACAGGTTGCTGCATGTTTGAGTCATCCTGGGAAAGAGGTATAAAAGACCAAAATTGAAATAAGCCAGATTACCTGGCTAAGTTATCCTGGATTATGTTCCGTCTCGCTTTTACAACAGCATTAAATCTAAAAAATCTACCATCAATATACCACGTTTATTTAGTTACCTTATCAGCCTCCGGTGTGCTACACCAGCATAGGTGTCTCAAACACGGCTACAAAATACTGTATCGCTACACCATTACCTGCTTGTTTACCTGCCTACCTGGGGGTTCCGGGGGGTCAACGTCCCCGCGGTCCAGTCTATGACAAGACTTCATGGTGGATCAGGGCCTGATCAACCAGGCTCTTACTGCTGGACACATGTAATCCAACGTACGAACCACAGCCCAGCTGATCAGGTATTGACTTTAGATATCTGTCCAGTTACCTCTTGATGACAGCCAAAGGTCTATTGGTAGCTCGATCGCTAGAGCACTCAGCTCACACACTGAGGTCCGGGGTTCGAATCTCCTCCGGTACGGCTGGAAAACATTAGGGACGTGTTTCCATAAGACAACTGCTATCCCTGTCCCTGTTCACCCATCAGTTTAAAATGGGTACTTGGGTGTTAGTCGATTGGTGTGGGTCGCATCCAGGGTCACTGACCTAATTTGGCCGAAATGCTCAGCATAACAAGCGGTTTTCTATTTAGTAGTATGTCATTGATGTCAGCTAGACCTGTATACCTTGTACATGTATTTGTAGTAAATAAAGATATTATTACTGTCATTATGTATGATGGGAGACAGATGAACAACCTTGAGCACCTGACACTGTATTTTCTCTCGGTGTTCTCGGGGTACCCTTTGCTTTTCACTGAGGGGATGTTGCACCATCTGTAGAGTCGTCTTCTTTCATAGGGACTGATTTGTGACAAGTCCCTCAAGGATTTTCCAGGTATAAATTATGATGAACCTTTCTCGCCTGCATTCTAGGGAGTACAGGTCAAGGGACTTCAAACGTTCCCAGTAATTTAGGTGCTTTACTGAACTTATACAGTGAAGGTCCTCTGTACACTCTCCAGATCCGCGATAGCATCTGCCTCGAAAGGGGTTGTAAGTCACTGTCTGACTTTTTTGGGTTATCCCAGGTTTTCTACACACATGCTGCTATGTATGATAATCTATGTAACTGTATTTGTGTATACCTGAATAAACTTACTTACTTATTCCAACCTAGATATAACAAGTGACTTAAACAGGATCATCATCGGCTTGGCATCCCCTGTTTTGAAGGTTCTCATTACCCATCCAACCATTCACCTCCACCGAGTAAATCACTGCCAGTTGAACACCACCGTGTAAATCACCGCCAGTCGAACACCTGAAGCAAGGAAATCACTGCCAGTTGAACACCTGCAAGTAAATCACTGCCAGTTAAACACCTGTAGCAGGTAAATCACTGTCAGCTCAGATGGGTGGCAGGGCCGGGTGCATGGATGGATCAGGGTGAGTAGCAGGGCCGGGTGCATGGATGGATCAGGGTGAGTGGCAGGGCCGGGTGCATGGATGGATCAGGGTGAGTGGCAGGGCCGGGTGCATGGATGGGTCAGGGTGAGTGGCAGAGCCAGGTGCATGGATGGGTCAGGGTGAGTGGCAGAGCCGGGTGCATGGATGGGTCAGGGTGAGTGGCAGAGCCGGGTGCATGGATGGATCAGGGTGAGTGGCAGGGTCGGGTGCATGGATGGATCAGGGTGAGTGGCAGGGCCGGGTGCATGGATGGATCAGGGTGAGTGGCAGGGTCGGGTGCATGGATGGGTCAGGGTGAGTGGCAGAGCCGGGTGCATGGATGGATCAGGGTGAGTGGCAGGGTCGGGTGCATGGATGGATCAGGGTGAGTGGCAGGGTCGGGTGCATGGATGGATCAGGGTGAGTGGCAGGGCCGGGTGCATGGATGGGTCAGGGTGGATCTACCTGGAGGGCATTTTGGATATCAACGCCCCCGCGGCCCGGTCCATGACCAGGCCTACTGGTAGATCTGGGCCTGATCAACTAGGCTGTTACTGCTGGCCGCACGTAGTCCAACGTACGAACCACAGCCCGGCTGATCTGGCACTGACTTTAGGTATCTGTCCAGCTCTCTCTTGAAGACAACCAGGGGTCTATTGGTAATTCCCCTGATGGCTGGTGGGAGGCTGTTGAACAGTCTTGGACCCTGGACACTTACTGTGTTTTCTCTTGGTTTACTAATGGCGCCCCTACTTTTCACTGGGGATATGTTACTTCGCCTGCCATGTCTTTTGCTTTCGTAGGGAGTGATTTCTGTGTGCAGGTTAGTGACCAGTCCCTCCAGAATCTTCCAGGAGTAAATTATGATACATCTCTCTCGCCTGCGCTCCAATGAGTACAAGTCAAGTGCTTCCAGGCGTTCCCAGTAGTTAAGGTGTTTGATGGAACTTATACGTGCAGTAAAGGTTCTCTGAACATTCTCTAGATCTGTAATTTCACCTGCCTTGAATGGGGATGTTAATGTACACCAGTATTCCAGTCTAGAGAGAACAAGTGATTTAAAAAGGATCATTGACTTGGCATCTCTTGTCTTGAATGTTCTCATTATCCATCCTATCAGTTTCCTCGCAGATGTGAGAGTGGCACTGTTGTGGTCCTTGAAGGTGAGATCCTCAGATATTACCACTCCCAGGTCCTTCATATTACTTTTCCGCTCTAATGTGTGATTAGTTTGAAGTATACTCAGTCCTAGCTATTATTTCCTCCAGTTTTCCATAACGGAGTAGTTGGAATTTGTCATCATTGAACATCATATTGTTCTCTGTTGCTTATTGGAAAACTTGGTTTATATCTTCTTGGAGATTTGCCGTGTCCTCAATGGATGACACTCTCATGCAGATCCTAGTATCGTCTGCAAAGGATGACACGGTGTTATGGTTTACATCTCTGTCTATGTCTGATATGAGGATGAGGAACAGGATAGGGGCGAGTACTGTGCCTTGTGGAACAGAGCTCTTCACTATGGCAGCTTCCGATTTAACTGTGTTTACCACTACTCTTTGTGTTCGGTTGGTTAGAAAGTTGAAGATCCATCTGCCCACTTTGCCAGTTATCCCTTTAGCACGCATTTTGTGTGCTATTACACCATGATCGCACTTATTAAAAGCTTTTGCAAAATCCGTGTAAACTACATCTGCATTCTGTTTGTTTTCCAGTGCATCTAAGACCATATCATAGTGGTCCAGTAGTTGCGAGAGGCAGGAGCGACCTGCTCTGAAAAAATGTTGCCCTGGGTTGTGCAATTTTTGGGAGTCCAAGTGGTTTGCAATCCTGCTTCTTAGAACTCTTTCAAAGATTTTTATGATATGGGACGTTAAAGCTATTGGTCTATAATTCTTAGCTATTGCTTTGCTGCCACCTTTATGGAGTGGGGTTATATCCGTTGTTTTCAGTGACTGTGGAATCTCATCTGTGTCTATGCTTCTTCTCCATAGCATACTTACAGCCCGTGAGAGGGGTTTCTTGCAGTTCTTAATGAACTAAAAGTGGAGAATCACAACCCAGAAAAAGTCCTCATCAGCACCATCGGTTGCTTCCCATCTACCATAGAAGACAAAGGAGGTATCTCCATAAGAGGTTCAGTGTCGCTATCAGAAACCCTAACAAGATCCTGGGATACGAGATCGACAGATTGCTACACTCCACTTCTCACATCACTAAAAAAGTGAACCTAGCTAAAGCCGCCTCGGCCAACTATTCAGATTCAAAGAAGCCCCCCCCCCAACCAATGAATACCACCCCACCGAACCCAAAGAATGACACTACAACGAAGAGTCAGACGTTTCATTCATAAGGACAACTACCCACGACCAAGGGTCCTGAGTGACCTCCCGGAGGAACCAGAAGAGTGGATACCACCAGAACCATTCTACGTCCAACAAGGATAAATGCTCCAATTTTGGGTGACCTACCTTTACCAAGCTACATCTTACAACTAACTTTGTAACATTCGCAGCCAAAGTGGTTAGGCCACTTACCTTTGTAACCCCCTCCCAACCCTTTCCCATGTTTCCATCCTTACCCATCCTTCTTCCCTACCCATCTTATCAAAGCTCTGGTCAGAACTTCGTACTTCGTAATGAACACAGATTGCATGAGCATGTCGTCGATGGTTTTCTCAAAGTCTAGTGGAGTTAGGGTTATGTCAGAAATTTGGCATACATTGGCAGGGTTTTGAGGCTCATTCATGAAAAAAAAAATTGGATTGTCTATTTTTAGACGGATTAGTGGTTCGCTGAACACAGTCGTATTGAGATTTCAGTATCTCACTCATTTCTTTGTTGTCATCTGTGTAGGATCCGTCTTGTCTGAGCAGGGGCCCTATACTAGATGTGGTTTTTGCCTTGTTTTTGGCATATGAAAAAAAATATTTCGAATTTCATTCAATTTCACTAATTGCTTTTTAGCTCCTCCTGTCTCTCCTGGATCCTGTATGTGTCTTAACGGGTGCATGGATGGGTCAGGGTGGGTGGCAGGGCCTGGTGCATGGATGGGTCAGGGTGGGTGGCAGGGCCTGGTGCATGGATGGGTCAGGGTGGGTGGCAGGGCCTGGTGCATGGATGGGTCAGGGTGGGTGGCAGGGCCTGGTGCATGGATGGGTCTGGGTGGGTGGCAGGGCCTGGTGCATGGATGGGTCAGGGTGGGTGGCAGGGCCTGGTGCATGGATGGGTCAGGGTGGGTGGCAGGGACTGGTGCATGGATGGGTCAGGGTGGGTGGCAGGGCCTGGTGCATGGATGGGTCAGGGTGGGTGGCAGGGCCTGGTGCATGGATGGGTCAAAGTGGGTTGCAGGGTCGGGTACATGGATGGGTCAGGGTGGGTGGCAGGGCCGGGTGCATGGATGGGTCAGGGTGGGTGGCAGGGCCTGGTGCATGGATGGGTCAAAGTGGGTTGCAGGGTCGGGTACATGGATGGGTGAGGGTGGGTGGCAGGGTCGGGTACATGGATGGGTGAGGGTGGGTGGCAGGGCCGGATGCATTGATGGGACAGGGTGGGTGGCAGGGCCGGGTTCATGGATGGGTCAGGGTGGGTGGCAGGGTCAGGGAGGAACGCAGTGTAAACACTGAAGACAGTGAATAAAGTCTACTCACCTTTGCAGGTGGGGGAGACTGGTGTGTTGAGGTGGGGGTGTTGAAGTGGGGGAGGCTGGGGTGTTGAAGTGGGGGAGGCTGGGGGGTGAAGCCCACCTCTCAAGCTCTGTCTGAACTTACTGAACACACACCAAGGTGAACATGCGAGGTGCTGGCCGTGTTGAACACCAGGCTGAACAGAGGAACTGTAGAACTCTAAAGTGAACACACATGAAAGTGAAGAGAGACTTAAGACAGAGTAGAACGAGAGGGACAGATGTGGAGAATGATAGGGGGGATATATAAAAAGAAATGGGGAAAAACAAAAGGAGAGAAAGACAGAGAAGATAAGATAATCGAAGAATGGAGAAAAATTGGAAAAAGACTAGGTATATATGGAAAAAATAATTGTTAATTTTTGGGAAAAATGAACGGAGAGAGAATAAGAGAAAACAAGAGAAAAATAGAAGGATAAGGAAGAGGATTATTTCTATGTGGGAGCGCTAAACCCGTACTGGTCATACAAGGGAATGAGAGGCATTCAGATTTGATCCGAGGAAGGGGACAGTAGGTCCAAAGGAAGGAAAGCGGAGCTCAGACGAGATCAAAACAATATTCTGAACAATAGGTAGAACAAATTATAATATTCCAAGAACATCAACTGGCTAAGAACGTTCATCAAAGTGTTCAAGCACTTGTAACATACCTGTGAGCGATTACCCGAGTTCCAGTCCTCTCAGTCAGTCCTGAAGCCAGACTTCCTCGCTGAGTACCTGGTCAACCAGGTTGTTGCTGCTAGCTGCCCTCAGGCCTGCACAGCCATCACAACCTGGTAGATCTGGCGCTTGGACGAGGAAGTGGTCCACTTTCTTCACACTTTTAACTTTGTTCCAGCAATATTTACGTTCTCTGCCGGTATCAGGTTAAATAGTGTTGTGCCACAAATGTTGACAATGTTCTATGACTGTAGTTTTCCAGTTGTTTTATTCTACATTTTCTCCGTAACTTTTCCTCCAGTAAGTTATGTAATGTGCAGCCTGTGAACCTCGCCTTCAGGTATTTTCCATGTATGTATTATTATGAGGCATCTCTCCTCAGGTCGGTGAGTTCCAAGAGCTTTGAGGTTATCCAAGGCGACAGTAAACAATCTGTACATTTTCCAGGTGTTAATGTGTCTCCTGCCTTGACAGACGCTGTGACTGCAGCAGTAATAATCCAGACATGAGAGCGCAAATATTTTCAAAACTATCATCGGCCTGACCTCCCTGGTTTTGAAAGTCCTCATAATAAAGCCAGTCATTATCGTGGCCTTGCTCCGTTTGCCTACGAAATGTCATCAGCTATGATTATACATTTCAACATTCTGAAATATAAAAAAAAAAAAATAGTTTATAGTGAAACAACTTTCGTGGAGAACATCAAGAAATATGAGAGGAGATTCTTTACGTTACCTTGATAACACGCCTGACCCTATACTGAAGTGTGCACCAACATATTCTCCAACATTTCGGCATGTTCACCTTGGTGTGCGTATATCATACCAAGACTTCTGCAAAACTCTTCGTATATCATACTTGCTCGCTAAAAGTCTTAAATATACTCAAAGAACTCGGAACACGTTTTCAAATATTCTCGAGAAAATAACCATCTTAGTAACAGTTGTAGTAACATTCACAGAGCACTTTGATCGTGTAGGTCACTCAGCTCAACCAGAAAAATATATACAAAATATAGGAAAAAAAAATAAAATACAAAAACAACAAAAGCATCGAACATTAACATTAAACACAAATACTTACTATCATACTAAGTTAAAATAACAGCTTCAATTAAAAAGCCCATTAGAAATTATCAGCTTTCTCAAGGTAATCAATTTATCACATGTTTCAAAATTAATTCTAATAAAATGTTCAACTGTCAATTTGAATCACTTATTGAATCAGTTCCGTTGTCCACAGCTTTAAGAGTCTGCAGATGTTTACAGCAGCTGCCATGCACACCAAACTGAGTGCACATGCCACTATTCAAGACTGAGAATGCGCACATGCATGCATGCGCATGCGAGTGGCTGACAACCTGAGTGGCTGATTGAAGGGTTCTCTCTCAGGCGGCGGGTCAACGACCAGGAATGTTGGCGTCCAGTGGTTAGCGACGTCCAGAAACAATCTACTGCTCCAGCTGCCTTGGATTCACTCCACCACTTAAAGGAATCACCAGCACACCTATTACCCTTCAACCATTATCATCTGCTCCTGTGGTACCTACGAACGTAACTAAAAAACCCTGCTGTAGGCCTACTGGCTATTGCGAGGCAGGTCCTGCTCACATCTAACCATTTTCACTCAAATAGATTATTATAATCAAATAGAAGCGCTAAACCACAGGGGTTATACAGCCACTCAAATAGAGCATAAGAAAACAGTAACTACAACAGAGCTATTCACATTCAACAACTTCCACTCGTGTATCTAAATCATTTTTAAAGTCGTCTGTGTTAGCTTAAATTTGTTCCATTCATCTACAATTTTTCAATACTACCTGGAACATACCTGGAGGACATTCCAGAGGTCAACGCCACCGAGGCCCGGTCCATGACCAGGCCTCGTGGAGGATCAGGATCTGATCAACCAGGCTCTTACTGCTGGTCGCACGAAAATCGACGTACGAACGACAGCCCGGCTGGCCAGGTACTGACTTTAGGTGTCTGTCCAGCTCCTCCTTGAAGACAGCCAGAAGTCTACGGTGATCCCCCTTATGTATGCTGGGAGGCAGTTGAACAGTCTTAGGCCCCTGACACTTATTGTGTTGTCTCTTAGCGCACTCATGGCGCCCCTGGGGTGATGCTGCACCGCATGCCGAGTCGTTTGCTTTCATAGGGAGTAATTTCCGTGTGCAGATTTGGGACTAAGCCCTCTAAGATTTTCCAAGTGCGTATATATTATTGTGCATCTCTCTCGCCTGCATTCCAAGGAGTATAAGTCAAGGGACTTCAACCGTTCCCAGTAATTTAGGTGCTTTATTGTACTTATACATGCAGAGAAAGTTCTCTCTACATTCTCCAGGTCTGAAATATCGCCTGCCTCGAAAGGGGCAGTTAGTGTACACCAATATTCCAGCCTAGAGAGAACAAGCAATTTAAAGAGAATCATCACTCGCTTAGAATCCCTGGTTCTGAAGGTTTTCATTATCCATCCTATTATTTTCCTAGCATATGTGATAGAAACATTTTATGTGGTCTTTGAAAATGAGATACTCTGACATTATCACTCCCAAGTCCTTCACGTAAGTTTTTCGTTCTATTGCGTAGTTGGAAATTCTTTTATATTCCAATCCAATTTTTATTTCCATGCGTTTTCCATAGCGAAGTAATTGAAATTTGTCTTCAATGAACTTCATATTGTTTTCTGAAGCCCATTTAAAGACTTTGTTAATATCCGCTTGGAGATTTGCAGTGTCCTCAATGGATGACATTGTCACGCAAATTCTGTTATCATCAGCAAAGGAGGACACGGTGCTGTGACTTACATCTCTGTCTATGTCAGATATGAGGATGAGGAAAAGGGTGGGAGCGAGTACTGTACATTTTGGAACAGAGCTTTTCACTGTAGCCGCCTCTGACTTTACTCTGTTTACTGTTACTCTTTGTGTTTTATTTGCTAGGAAGTTATAGATCCATCTACCCACTTTTCCTGTTATTCCTTTATCACGCACTTTTTGTGCTATTATGCCATGATCGCACTTGTCGAAGACTTTCGCAAAGTCTGTGTATACAACATCTTATTTTGTTTGTCCTCCTAAGCATCCAAGACCATGTCGTAGTGGTCCAGTAGTTTTGAGAGGCAGGAGCGACCTGCTCTAAACCCATGCTGCCCTGGGTTGTGCAACTAATGGATATCCAGGTGGTTGACAATCTTGCTTCTTAAAGCCCTTTCAAAGATGTTCATGTGGGATGTTAGTGCTATCGGTCTGTAATTCTTGGCAATTGCTTGACTGCCACCTTTGTGGATTGGTACGAGGTCCGCCTTCACATTCTTAGCCTCCTTTATTTACCCTCTTACCCCTTTCTTCCATTTCTATACAAGCTAGTGGCATCAAATTTCACTTTACATCATTTCAGAGATTGTTTTTACACAACTGAATTTAGAAGATAAGAGTAGTTTTCCTACCTCAACTCAATACAAAGTCTGCCTTATATAAGGTACACATCCTCACCCCTTTGCCATGAATGTACTAGCACCACTCAGGTACCTATTTATTGCTATGTTCAGTACTCGTGATGTCTTGGTATTAGTGTTACTATTCTTGCAACTATACGAGGCCAGCATATACTTGCATTACTTCCTAACATTCGACTTTATTTACAAAATAAAAAGCGAAGCTTCCGTGAAATGAAGGTGTCGAGATTGAAACATGTGCAAGACAGGCGCAGCACCGTCAAGCAGATTGGTCCATTACCTCGTCAACAACAACACGTTTCTTGACAACTGCGAGGACGTAGATGAATTTCCAGACTACACTCGTTATATACCAGTACAGAACGCGAGGACAATGATGATGGTTGTAGTGGTGAGTGATACTCCACCTACAATGTACCAACCCATCAGCACAACCATAATGCCTCAACAGCTACCACAATCTGCTTCAGTTCCAACCACAACAGGGCACACTACCAGAAACAATAACAAAAAACAACTGCAACAAAAACAAAACCACAACAAAAACAAACAACCGCAACAAAAACAAAACCGCAAAAAAATAAAAACCACCACCACCGCCGCCACCACCACCACCACCGACGCTGGACGGGGAATTCGTCCAGCGTGAGTAACGGAATCTTGTTTACTTCTCAAGTCCAGCGACCTTGTCCATACCGGCCGCTCATAAGCTGTGCGTGCGTGCGTACCGATGTGGGTGCGTGCGTGGGTGCGTTTGCTGAACACGCAGGGAATGAATTCTAGTCTTTGGTCCTGCCTATGTTCATCTACATGATGTGAAAAAGTGGTCATAACTACTTTTGAAGCCGTGTTGGGGAAGGGTGGATAAGTCCGCCCCTGATGTACCACTACACGGTTTACTCCCCCATATTTACCACTCACTCGGCCCTGCACATCACTTTCAAACTCATAACTCAAGCTCTTTCTTAGCTAACGCAAATTAAGCTATATTGCAATGCTAAGTTTGATGAAAAATTAAGTTAGCATATAAAAGTGATTAATTTGTTGATTATTGTATTATCGAGACGAGGTTCCAGGTGGCGTATGTGTTTAATGTCAACAGAGCCTCTTGTTTCATCCCTGGTGAAGAGCCTATCATCTAAACCGTATTTCTCAGTAGTATTACACATGTCGTGATTATAGCTCCTCTTGTTCTTTCACTGACAGAAGACCCAACTCACACTTAATAGCGTGTTCCCCTCAACTTCTGCACCACTTTAATACAGTCCTTTGACTTTTGTAGAGTTTCACTGTTCTACTGGAAGAGGTTTGCATGCATGTGCTGCGGCTTCGAGGATGGGCCGCGCATCTTCCACTGTTCTCTGTATTGGACTGAAGAAGCCACTGATTGGCCAAACGTTTTCAGAATAAAGATGCCCGAATGTTTCATAAGTGTCTCATTTATAAAAGAAGAACCTGCCTTGTATGGGTCAGTAGACCTGTTGCAGTGTTCCTCCTTTCTTTTGTTCTTTAGAATGTTTTTTCTCAAACTCTCTCAATTCCACTCTTATCTTTGCAGTCTCAACATGTGTTGCTGCTGTTACTTCTCTTTATGAGTGCTTCTTAAGACAGACTGTAAGTAATGGTTACTCCTAGGTCTTTCTTAAACTTTCTAAGTGAGCTATTTTTCCCAGCAGATGGTCTTGGGGTTTTTCCGTCCCTTTTTATATTTTCTTCAGTAAACATTAAGTCTTCTTGTCATAAATTACCAGAAGAAATTATGTTTTCTAATAACGAAGATTTCAGATGTGCTTAAAGGTACTTAACTGTCCATTACCAGATGTAATTGTCTTTTTCTGCTGGATTTACGCTTAACACTCATTTTGGTGTCCCATCCGCCTGTTGTAGCAATGGTTCTGACACCTGCTTTACCTTGGAAGACAAATGACACCTGCTTTACCCTGGAAGACAAATGACACCTGCTTTACCTTGGAAGACAAATGACACCTGCTTTACCCTGGAAGACAAATGACACCTGCTTTACCCTGGAAGACAAATGACACCTGCTTTACCCTGGAAGACAAATGACACCTGCTTTACCCTGGAAGACAACACGAGTGAGAAGACAGTGAATGATGGATTGCCAGAGATGAGGTAAAGATGGTGCGAAGAGGGAGAAAAAAAGATGGAAGTGGTAGGGAGGAGAAAGGGTAAAAAAGAGGAAGAGGGAAAAGAGCTGTAGGGGAATGATAAAAGGGGAAATAAGAGAGGGAGGCGGAAGAGTAAGGGAGAAGATGGAGTGAGGAAATGCAGGGAAAAGGAGGGTGAAGGTAGAGAGAATATGGAAAACAATAGGAATTTAATCAAATAACGAAACTAAAAAGCAGGTTACGACACACAATGGTTGAGAAAGTGTCCACCAGCATGGTCATCAAGTTGCCGCCACCAACAGACGGAATCAACCAGGATTCACAATCTACCAACACCGCTCACACATAAGCACAAGTCCCACAGAATTCGAAAAAGAAAGAAAACTTGCCCGTTTATGCAGCACCTGGACCGGGTTAGTGGAATTTTCTTATTTATAAAAATGTGCAAAGTACCACTAGCACAAGACCTCAGTATTCTTTGGAGAAAGAGCTGGACTAGGTAACATACTAGAGACCTTAAAGAGTGAAGAAATACCTCCTTTGCATTAAGGGTCGTAGTAGAGCACTAGGAAAATTTACAAACCAGTAGCTTTAACATCACACATCATAAAAGTCTTCTAGAGTGATGAGACGTCATATTACAAATTTTATGGAACAGAACAACTTTCACAACCCAAACTAGCAGGGTAATTTTAGAGCTAGTAGATCATATTTGTCACGACTGTTAAACCACTATGACAGAATTACGGAGGTATTGGAAGAAAACCAAACGCAGATGTGGTACACACGGATTTCGCAAAAGCGTTTGACAAATGCGATCATGGAGTGATTTCACACAAAATGCAGGCACAGGTATAACAAGGAAAGTAAGCAAATGGATATTCAACTTCCCGACAGATAGAACACAGTAGGAAACAACAATATATAACATTAGCGAGGTAAAACGCACAGTGCCCCAAGGCCCTGTCCTGGCGCCTCTACTGTTTCTTATCTTCATAGCGGATGTAGATAAAAATATTCGCTATAGTTTTCAATCATTTACAGATTACACGAAAATAAGAATGAAAATCACTTCAGTAGAAGACACTGAAAAAACTGCAAGATATAAGTAGTGTTTTCCAGTGGACAGTGGAGAACATGCCGTTCAATGGTGATAAGTTCCAGCTGCTTAGATATGGAAAGAATGAGGAACTCAAAAGGGACACTGTATACGATACTCAAGATCAAACAGAACATGTGAAAGACCTGGGAGCAATTATATCGGCAGATATTTCTTTCAGAGAACAAAATAAGGTAAATGTCACAACAGCCAAGGAGATGGAGTGGATAATGAGAACTTTCAAAACAAGATAAACTGTTTTGAAAGTTGACGGCTCCGTTCATGGCAGGAGAGATATCAGAGCTGGAACAGATAGAGATCATTTACGGGTCGTTTTGAGCCAATAAAGCATTTAAATTACTGGGAACGCCTCAAAGTCCTATATATGTACTCGCTGGAGCGGGGAGAGACATGATATATAAGTAGAGAGAACTTGAGGGCCTACTCCTAAATCTGCATACTGTCATAATATACTGGAAAGATATGGGAGAAAATGTACACAAAACCAAGAGAAAAGCAGGAGCGTCGTGGGCACAATAAGAGAACACTGTATCACCATTCATGGTCCCAGACTATTTAGCATCTTACCAGAAGATAACACTGCTGTAACAAATGTAGAAGTCTTGAAGAGGAAACTAGATCAACTGCTGGATCAACCAGATAGTGATGGATGTGTGGACCAGCGGACCGCCAACAGCAGCAGCCTGGTTGACCAGGCAAGGCCGAGCTCAGAAGTAGAAAATCTCTGGAAACTTAGAGGTATACCAAAGGTAAAAGTACTTACCTCTACCAACACCACCGAACCCTCTATCACCATCAACCACACCTGCTTGTTGAGATTCCTGCCACACATTAACAGTCCACTGCAATATTATGTTGGTGGCAGCACCTGCGTGACAGTTGCTGCCACCAACACTGTACAGTACACGCGGCAGCACCTGCGTGACAGGTGCTGCCACCAACACTGTACAGTACACGCGGCAGCACCTGCGTGACAGGTGCTGCCACCAACACTGTACAGTACACGTAACAAATGCTAAAACAGCTTGACGTTTGAAAGAGGTAAATTAACTATTGTGTACATCCGGTTGCAGCGGATGTACACAATGATGCAGTACACGAGTCTGCGGGCACTTGCAAAGTTGATTAAACAACTGAAGGAACAAAGAGTAGAAAGACGTGATCAAAGAGGACGAGGAGGAGGTGTTGCCTTACTTTACTCACGCCATCACCTCCGACCCCATCAATCTCCACCAACCCCATCATCAATTACACCACTCCAAGTATTTCTAACACCAGTTAAATTACTCCAACATTCTCTCTACCACCAACATTTACACCAGAAAATCACCTTCATTACTATTTATATTACCCAAACAAACTTTGCACCTCCACTGAATCCTCCATAATATCTCCACCCTCCCCACTTTATACCACCAGCATCCCGTCCACCCTCCCCACTTCCCACCACCAATATCCCCTCCACCCTCCCCACTTCCCAACACCAACATCCCTCCACCCTCCCCACCACTAACATCACTCCACCCTCCCCACCACCAATATCCCCTCCACCCTCCCCATCACCAACATCACTCCACCCTCCCCACCACCAACATCACTCCACCCTCCCCACCACCAACATCACTCCACCCTCCCCACCACCAACATCACTCCACCCTCCCCACCACCAACATCACTCCACCCTCCCCACCAACATCACTCCACCCTCCCCACCACCAACATCACTCCACCCTCCCCACCACCAACACTCCCCACTTCCCACCACCAACATCCCCTCCACCCTCCCCACGTCCCACCACCAATTTCCTCCACCCTCCCCACGTCCCACCACCACCAACATCCCTCCACCCTCCCCACTTCCCACCACCAACATCCTCCACCCTCCCACGTCCCACCACCAACAACCACTCCACCCTCCCCACGTCCCACCACCAACATCCCTCCACCCTCCCCACGTCCCACCACCAACATCCATCCACCCACCCTCCCCACGTCCCACTACCAACATCCCCTCCACCCTCCCCACTTCCCACCACCAACATCACTCCACCCTCCCCACGTCCCACCACCAGCATCACTCCACCCTCCCCACGTCCCACCACCAGCATCACTCCACCCTCCCCACGTCCCACCACCAACATCACTCCACCCTCCCCACGTCCCACCACCAACATCACACCACCCCCCCCACGTCCCACCACCAACATCACTCCACCCACCCCACGTCCCACCACCAACATCCCCTCCACCCTCCCCACGTCCCACCACTAACATCACTCCACCCTCCCCACGTCCCTCCACCAACATCACTCCACCCTCCCCACGTCCCACCACCAACATCACTCCACCCTCCCCACGTCCCACCACCAACATCCCCTCAACCCTCCCCACAACCACCAGATTACCGCCGCCCCCAGCAAGTCAGCATGTGCGAGACTGAAGGACGTGTTACTTCCCCAACAATGATACAATTCATCATTGTGATGGCGTCGGCAGTGATAGCCACGGTGGAAGTGGTAGCCACGGCGTTAGTAGCAGCGGTAGCCACGGTGTTAGTAGCAGCGGTAGCCACGGTGTTAGTAGCAGCGGTAGCCACGGCGTTAGTAGCAGCGGTAGCCACGGTGTTAGTAGCAGCGGCAGCCACGGCGTTAGTAGCAGCGGTAGCCACGGTGTTAGTAGCAGCGGTAGCCACGGCGTTAGTAGCAGCGGTAGCCACGGTGTTAGTAGCAGCGGTAGCCACGGCGTTAGTAGCAGCGGTAGCCACGGTGTTAGTAGCAGCGGTAGCCACGGCGTTAGTAGCAGCGGTAGCCACGGCGTTAGTAGCAGCGGTAGCCACGGCGTTAGTAGCAGCGGTAGCCACGGTGTTAGTAGCAGCGGTAGCCACGGTGTTAGTAGCAGCGGTAGCCACGGTGTTAGTAGCAGCGGCAGCCACGGCGTTAGTAGGAGCGGCAGCCACGGTGTTAGTAGCAGCGGTAGCCACGGCGTTAGTAGCAGCGGTAGCCACGGCGTTAGTAGCAGCGGTAGCCACGGCGTTAGTAGCAGCGGTAGCCACGGCGTTAGTAGCAGCGGTAGCCACGGCGTTAGTAGCAGCGGTAGCCACGGCGTTAGTAGCAGCGGTAGCCACGGCGTTAGTAGCAGCGGTAGCCACGGTGTTAGTAGCAGCGGTAGCCACGGCGTTAGTAGCAGCGGTAGCCACGGCGTTAGTAGTAGCCACTGTGGCAGTGCTAGCCACGGTGGTGGTGGTAGCAGCGATGGCAGTGGTAGCCATGGTAGGCGTGACAATGTTGAGGGAACAATGTAACAGAGGGCAACAGTGGTAGCCTCGGTAGGCGTGACAATGGTGAGGGAGCAATGTAACAGAGGGCAACAGTGGTAGCCACGGTAGGCGTGACAATGGTGAGGGAGCAATGTAACAGAGGGCAACAGTGGTAGCCACGGTAGGCGTGACAATGGTGAGGAGCAATGTAACAGAGGGCAACAGTGGTAGCCACGGTAGGCGTGACAATGGTGAGGAGCAATGTAACAGAGGGCAACAGTGGTAGCCACGGTAGGCGTGACAATGGTGAGGAGCAATGTAACAGAGGGCAACAGTGGTAGCCACGGTAGGCGTGACAATGGTGAGGGAGCAATGTAACAGAGGGCAACAGTGGTAGCCACGGTAGGCGTGACAATGGTGAGGGAGCAATGTAACAGAGGGCAACAGTGGTAGCCACGGTAGGCGTGACAATGGTGAGGGAGCAATGTAACAGAGGGCAACAGTGGTAGCCACGGTAGGCGTGACAATGGTGAGGGAGCAATGTAACAGAGGGCAACAGTGGTAGCCACGGTAGGCGTGACAATGGTGAGGGAGCAATATAACAGAGGGCAACAGTGGTAGCCACGACCGTACCGAGAACCTTCACTATGTATAAATTCAGTCAAGTAGCAAAATTACTGGGAAACCTGCAAGTTCCTCTACTTATTGTCAATGGAATGAGACAAAAATACATAATTTACACATGGAAAGAACTAGAGCAATTGGTCCAGTATCAGCGCGCGTGTGCGCACGCGCGCTGATGCTGGACACGCTCTCTCACACACTCACTCACTCTCACACACTCACTCACTCTCACACACTCACTCTCACCCAACGAAAGCAAGAGGCTCGGCAGACAGTACAAAATGCTTACCATGACAAGCAGGGGTGTCAAGAGTACCCATGAAATATAATAAGATTATATGACCCAAGAATATTCACAAGACTCTCATCATACACAAGTCAGTCGGACTGCGGGGCACCAGCAGTAATAGCCTAGTTGATCAGGCTTAGACGCTTGAGCGCTGACCCCCTGAAACACCCTTCATTATCCTTCAGGGATAATAGTGTTAAAGGTAGTGTTTGTCACCGGCGGCGGTGGTAGTAGTGACAGTGAATATGGTAGTTACCACAGTGGTAGTAGTAACAGTGAAGATGGTAGTTACCACAGTGGTAGTAGTGACAGTGAAGGTGGTAGTTACCACAGTGGTAGTAGTGACAGTGAAGATGGTAGTTACCACAGTGGTAGTAGTGACAGTGAAGGTGGTAGTTACCACAGTGGTAGTAGTGACAGTGAAGATGGTAGTTACCACAGTGGTAGTAGTGACAGTGAAGATGGTAGTTACCACAGTGGTAGTAGTGACAGTGAAGATGGTAGTTACCACAGTGGTAGTAGTGACAGTGAAGATGGTAGTTACCACAGTGGTAGTAGTGACAGTGAAGATGGTAGTTACCACAGTGGTAGTAGTAACAGTGAAGATGGTAGTTACCACAGTGGTAGTAGTGACAGTGAAGATGGTAGTTACCACAGTGGTAGTAGTGACAGTGAAGATGGTAGTTACCACAGTGGTAGTAGTGACAGTGAAGATGGTAGTTACCACAGTGGTAGTAGTGACAGTGAAGATGGTAGTTACCACAGTGGTAGTAGTGACAGTGAAGATGGTAGTTACCACAGTGGTAGTAGTGACAGTGAAGATGGTAGTTACCACAGTGGTAGTAGTGACAGTGAAGATGGTAGTTACCACAGTGGTAGTAGTGACAGTGAAGATGGTAGTTACCACAGTGGTAGTAGTGACAGTGAGATGGTAGTTACCACAGTGGTAGTAGTGACAGTGAAGAGTAGTTACCACAGTGGTAGTAGTGACAGTGAAGATGGTAGTTACCACAGTGGTAGTAGTGACAGTGAAGATGGTAGTTACCACAGTGGTAGTAGTGACAGTGAAGATGGTAGTTACCACAGTGGTAGTAGTGACAGTGAAGATGGTAGTTACCACAGTGGTAGTAGTGACAGTGAAGATGGTAGTTACCACAGTGGTAGTAGTGACAGTGAAGATGGTAGTTACCACAGTGGTAGTAGTGACATGAAGATGGTAGTTACCACAGTGGTAGTAGTGACAGTGAAGATGGTAGTTACCACAGTGGTAGTAGTGACAGTGAAGATGGTAGTTACCACAGTGGTAGTAGTGACAGTGAAGATGGTAGTTACCACAGTGGTAGTAGTGACAGTGAAGATGGTAGTTACCACAGTGGTAGTAGTGACAGTGAAGATGGTAGTTACCACAGTGGTAGTAGTGACAGTGAAGATGGTAGTTACCACAGTGGTAGTAGTAACAGTGAAGATGGTAGTTACCACAGTGGTAGTAGTGACAGTGAAGATGGTAGTTACCACAGTGGTAGTAGTGACAGTGAAGATGGTAGTTACCACAGTGGTAGTAGTAACAGTGAAGATGGTAGTTACCACAGTGGTAGTAGTGACAGTGAAGATGGTAGTTACCACAGTGGTAGTAGTGACAGTGAAGATGGTAGTTACCACAGTGGTAGTAGTGACAGTGAAGATGGTAGTTACCACAGTGGTAGTAGTGACAGTGAAGATGGTAGTTACCACAGTGGTAGTAGTGACAGTGAAGATGGTAGTTACCACAGTGGTAGTAGTGACAGTGAAGATGGTAGTTACCACAGTGGTAGTAGTGACAGTGAAGATGGTAGTTACCACAGTGGTAGTAGTGACAGTGAAGATGGTAGTTACCACAGTGGTAGTAGTGACAGTGAAGATGGTAGTTACCACAGTGGTAGTAGTGACAGTGAAGATGGTAGTTACCACAGTGGTAGTAGTGACAATGAAGATGGTAGTTACCACAGTGGTAGTAGTGACAGTGAAGATGGTAGTTACCACAGTGGTAGTAGTGACAGATGAAGATGGTAGTTACCACAGTGGTAGTAGTGACAGTGAAGATGGTAGTTACCACAGTGGTAGTAGTGACAGTGAAGATGGTAGTTACCACAGTGGTAGTAGTGACAGTGAAGATGGTAGTTACCACAGTGGTAGTAGTGACAGTGAAGATGGTAGTTACCACAGTGGTAGTAGTGACAGTGAAGAAGGTAGTTACCACAGTGGTAGTAGTGACAGTGAAGATGGTAGTTACCACAGTGGTAGTAGTGACAGTGAAGATGGTAGTTACCACAGTGGTAGTAGTGACAGTGAAGATGGTAGTTACCACAGTGGTAGTAGTAACAGTGAAGAGGTAGTTACCACAGTGGTAGTAGTGACAATGAAGATGGTAGTTACCACAGTGGTAGTAGTGACAGTGAAGATGGTAGTTACCACAGTGGTAGTAGTGACAGTGAAGGTAGTTACCACAGTGGTAGTAGTGACAGTGAAGATGGTAGTTACCACAGTGGTAGTAGTGACAGTGAAGATGGTAGTTACCACAGTGGTAGTAGTAACAGTGAAGAAGGTAGTTACCACAGTGGTAGTAGTGACAGTGAAGATGGTAGTTACCACAGTGGTAGTAGTGACAGTGAAGATGGTAGTTACCACAGTGGTAGTAGTGACAGTGAAGATGGTAGTTACCACAGTGGTAGTAGTGACAGTGAAGATGGTAGTTACCACAGTGGTAGTAGTGACAGTGAAGATGGTAGTTACCACAGTGGTAGTAGTGACAGTGAAGATGGTAGTTACCACAGTGGTAGTAGTGACAGTGAAGATGGTAGTTACCACAGTGGTAGTAGTAACAGTGAAGATGGTAGTTACCACAGTGGTAGTAGTGACAGTGAAGATGGTAGTTACCACAGTGGTAGTAGTACAGTGAAGATGGTAGTTACCACAGTGGTAGTAGTGACAGTGAAGGTGGTAGTTACCACAGTGGTAGTAGTGACAGTGAAGATGGTAGTTACCACAGTGGTAGTAGTGACAGTGAAGGTGGTAGTTACCACAGCGGCGGTGGTAGTAGTAATGACAGCGGCGGTGGAAATGAATGTGACGGTGACAGGTGGCGATGGTACCTTTGTTACAGTGCCAGGACCACCAGGAACTCCGCCACACATTCACCAACATGCATGAACTATGTTCATTTTCCAACATTTTTATTGTACGAGACTCGTCCATGCTGTGAGACCCCCCCCATCCCCATCCACACACACACACAGGAGCTGAGTCTCGACCCCTGCAACCACAATTAGGTGAGTACACACACACTACATTTGGCAAAAGCATCTGACTGTGTTAGCAAGCTCTCAATCTCAGTCTTAGATCCACTCCCCAACAACCTCAAGTTTCTCCTGAACCCATATCATTCCTTCTCAAGTTTCCTCAACAACCATTTCCCTAAAACTTCAGATTATACTATAACACTCCCTCCCCTACAATCTTTCCCTCTTTCCCACGACAAGGGTCATCTTCAAGATACCTTTGATAAGTTCCGGCCTAGGGCCCGACTCTTCTGGTGCTTGCCTAGTCAACCAGGCTGTTGCTGCTGGCGGCCAGCTGGCTCTCTCATCCATCACAACCTGGTTTATCTGTCAACGGGTGAAGATACTTGTCTAGTTTCCTCTTGAAGACTTCAACACTTGTCCCAGCAGTGTTTCTGATATCTGCTGGTGGTGGTGGTGGTGGTGGTGGTAGTGGTGGTGGTGCTTGTGGAGGTGGTGCTGGTGGAGGTGGTGGTGGTAGTGGTGGTGGTGCTTGTGGAGGTGGTGCTGGTGGAGGTGGTGGTGGTGGAGGAGGTGGTGGTGATGGTGGTGGTTGTGATGGTGGTGGTGGTGGAGGAGGTGGTGGTGATGGTGGAGGAGGTGGTGGTGGAGGTGGTGGTGATGGTGGTGGTGGAGGTGGTGGTGGAGTAGGTGGTGGAGGTGGTGGTGGAGGATGTGGTGGAGGAGGTGGTGGAGGATGTGGTGGAGGAGGTGGTGGTGGTGAGAGGATTTACGTCCAATATTTCTTTATAGCAAAGTTGGATACATCGGCAGTGGGCTGCTAATCTATTCTATATCACACTTTTGTACACAGGTATGTATCAGGACCAGGATGGATGGCGGGGATGAGGGGTAGGGGCTGGTATGTATCAGGACCAGGATGGATGGCGGGATGAGGGGTAGGGCGGTATGTATCAGGACCAGGATGGATGGCGGGATGAGGTAGCGGGTATGTATCAGACCAGGATGGATGGCGGGGATGAGGGGTAGGGGCGGGTATGTATCAGGACCAGGATGGATGGCGGGGATGAGGGGTAGGGGCGGGCATGTATCAGAACCAGGATGGATGGCGGGATGAGGGTAGGGGCAGGTATGTATCAGAACCAGGATGGATGGCGGGATGAGGGGTAGGGGCGGGTATCAGAACCAGGATGGATGGCGGGATGAGGGTAGGGGCGGGTATGTATCAGAACCAGGATGGATGGCGGGATGAGGGTAGGGGCGGTATGTATCAGGACCAGGGTGGATGGCGGGGATGAGGGGTAGGGGCGGGCATGTATCAGGACCAGGATGGATGGCGGGGATGAGGGGTAGGGACGGGTATGTATCAGAACCAGGATGGATGGCGGGGATGAGGGGTAGGGGCTGGTATGTATCAGAACCAGGATGGATGGCGGGGATGAGGGGTAGGGGCTGGTATGTATCAGAACCAGGATGGATGGCGGGGATGAGGGGTAGGGGCGGGTATGTATCAGAACCAGGATGGATGGCGGGGATGAGGGGTAGGGGCTGGTATGTATCAGAACCAGGATGGATGGCGGGGATGAGGGGTAGGGGCGGGTATGTATCAGGACTAGGATGGATGGCGGGGATAGGGTAGGGCGGGATGTATCAGGACCAGGATGGATGGCGGGATGAGGGTAGGGGGTATGTATCAGACCAGGATGGATGGCGGGGATGAGGGTAGGGGCTGATGTATCAGACCAGGATGGATGGCGGGGATAGGGTAGGGCGGGTATGATCAGGACCAGGATGGATGGCGGGGATGAGGGTAGGGCGGGTATCAGAACAGGATGGATGGCGGGGATGAGGGTAGGGCGTTATGTATCAGAACTAGGATGGATGGCGGGATAAGGGGTAGGGGCGGGTATGTATCAGGACCAGGATGGATGGCGGGGATGAGGGGTAGGGGCGGGTATGTATCAGAACCAGGATGGATGGCGGGATGAGGGTAGGGGCGGTATGTATCAGACCAGGATGGATGGCGGGGATAGGGTAGGGCGGTATGTATCAGAACCAGGATGGATGGCGGGATGAGGGTAGGGCGGTATCAGGACCAGGATGGATGGCGGGGATGAGGGTAGGGCGGTATGTCTCAGACCAGGATGGATGGCGGGATAAGGGTAGGGGCGGTATGTATCAGACTAGGATGGATGGCGAGGATAGGGTAGGGCAGTATGTATCAGAACCAGGATGGATGGCGGGGATGAGGGTAGGGGCTGGTATGTATCAGAACCAGGATGGATGGCGGGGATGAGGGTAGGGGCGGGTATGTATCAGAACCAGGATGGATGGCGGGATGAGGGTAGGGCGGCATATCAGACCAGGATGGATGGCGGGGATGAGGGTAGGGCGGTATGTATCAGAACCAGGATGGATGGCGGGGATGAGGGTAGGGGCTGGTATGTATCAGAACCAGGATGGATGGCGAGGATGAGGGTATGGGCTGTATGTATCAGGACCAGGATGGATGGCGGGATGAGGGTAGGGGCTGGTATGTATCAGACCAGGATGGATGGCGGGGATGAGGGGTAGGGGCGGTATTATCAGAACCAGGATGGATGGCAGGGATGAGGGTAGGGGCGGTATGTATCAGAACCAGGATGGATGGCGGGGATGAGGGTAGGGGCGGTATGTATCAGAACCAGGATGGATGGCGGGGATGAGGGTAGGGGCGGGTATGTATCAGGACCAGGATGGATGGCGGGGATGAGGTAGGGGTTGAGGTAGCGGCAGTATGTATCAGAACCAGGATGGATGGCGGGGATGAGGGGTAGGGGCTGGTATGTATCAGAACCAGGAGGATGGCGAGGGATGAGGGTAGGGCAGGTATGTATCAGAACCAGGATGGATGGCGGGATGAGGGTAGGGGCGGGTCATGTATCAGGACCAGGATGGATGGCGGGATGAGGGTAGGGGCGGTATGTATCAGAACCAGGATGGATGGCGGGATGAGGGTAGGGGCTGGTATGTATCAGAACCAGGATGGATGGCGGGGATGAGGGTAGGGGCTAGGTATGTATCAGGACCAGGATGGATGGCAGGGATGAGGGTAGGGGCAGGTATATCAGAACCAGGATGGATGGCGGGGATGAGGGTAGGGGCGGTATGTATCAGAACCAGGATGGATGGCGGGATAGAGGGTAGGGGCGGTATGTATCAGACCAGGATGGATGGCGAGATGAGGGTAGGGGCAGGTATGTATCAGACCAGGATGGATGGCGGGATAGAGGTAGGGCGGTATGTATCAGAACCAGGATGGATGGCGGGGATAAGGGTAGGGCGGTATGTATCAGGACCAGGATGGATGGCGAGGGATGAGGGTAGGGCGGAGTATCAGGACCAGGATGGATGGCGGGATGAGGGGTAGGGCAGGTATGTATCAGACTAGGATGGATGGCGGGATAAGGGGTAGGGCGGTATGTATCAGGACAGGATGGATGGCGGGATAAGGGTAGGGCAGGTATGTATCAGAACCAGGATGGATGGCGGGATGAGGGTAGGGGCTGGTATGTATCAGAACCAGGATGGATGGCGGGGATGAGGGTAGGGGCGGTATGTATCAGAACCAGGATGGATGGCGGGATAGAGGGAGGGGCGGGCATGTATCAGAACCAGGATGGATGGCGGGATGAGGGTAGGGCGGTATGTATCAGAACCAGGATGGATGGCGGGGATGAGGGTAGGGGCGGTATGTATCAGAACCAGGATGGATGGCGAGGGATGAGGGTAGGGGCGGTATGTATCAGGACCAGGATGGATGGCGGGATGAGGGTAGGGCGGTATGTATCAGAACCAGGATGGATGGCGGGATGAGGGTAGGGGCGGTATGTATCAGAACCAGGATGGATGGCGGGGATAGGGTAGGGGCGGTATGTATCAGAACCAGGATGGATGGCGGAGATGAGGGGTAGGGGCGGTATGTATCAGACCAGGATGGATGGCGGGATGAGGGTAGGGCGGTATGTATCAGGACTAGGATGGATGGCGGGATAGGTAGGGCAGGTATGTATCAGGACTAGGATGGATGGCGGGGATAAGGGGTAGGGGCGGGTATGTATCAGGACCAGGATGGATGGCGGGGATGAGGGGTAGGGGCGGGTATGTATCAGGACTAGGATGGATGGCGGAGATGAGAGTAGGGCGTATTATCAGACAGGATGGATGGCGGATGAGGTAGGCTGTAGTATCAGGACTAGAGATGCGGATAGTAGGCGGAATCGAGATGATGGGGATGAGGGTGGGGCGGGTATGTCTCAGGACTAGGATGGATGGCGGGGATAAGGGGTAGGGGCGGGTAGGAAGGATACACAAATATATATAGTTTTTATTTAGGCCTTTCCATATATAACACATCCCAAACCTATTTCCCAATTTTCTTCTAGCTTGCTGCCTGGGTCCCCACATCTGTTAGACTTCTTTGTCTTCTCCCTATCATAGTGTTTCCGATTTCATTCACTTGTACCTTCCTACTTCCCTAATTCCTCCGCCACCCTCTTCCCCTCTCCTTGTCCCTCCAATTCGGATAATAGCGACCTCAATTCGACAGTTTACACTGGAGCTCCAACATCGTCTGCTTTCCACGTGATCAATTTACTGGTGTTGTGACTTGAATGATGACTTATTATAACTACACAGTCATACAACCCACTGTTGTCTACTTAACAGTATAACGAGGAGCTTGGGAAAGAATGATACTCTCCCTGTACGTCAACAGCATGAATGTTAGTGTACCAACCTACCGAGGGCTCTCCTAATGTAACACAAGAAACACGAGACTGGTTCAAAGAAAGTTAAAAATAATAATAAAGAGGGAACGGAAGGAGAGAGAGAATGTAATGATGAAAAAGAGTGAATAGAGGGCAAGAAAATAGTGAGATGTAGTTGAAGAAAGGCGAGATAATATCTAATATTTAGCCTTTGAAATGAGTAGAGGTAGAATAACAACTCTTAGCCGGTAAAATTATTACAGTATTATTATTGTACATAGAAGCAGCAGCTTCAATATCTTACTAACTACAGTCTTTCTATGTCAACACGATCGATGATTTTCAAACTGCAGAGAGCAAACAAGCTAAGATGATCTCGCAGTTTACCTGTGAGCACAGCGGTGATCGTCTTCAAGACGGGAACACGAAAATGAAGAATAGGAGGAACATGGTTTCGAAAGTTATCCTGCTCCCGGAGCCCGGCCTCGGCCATGCTTGCCTGGCTGTTGTTGCTGGTAGCTCGCTGCCGCACATATCCATCACAACCTGATTGATCTGACACTTGGTAGAGGTATTTGTTAAGTTTCCTCCTGAAGACGTCTACACTTGTTGCAGCAGTGTTTGTGATATCTCTTGGACTACGGATGTTGATACAATGTTCTCTAATCATGGCAAGTGAGTCCTATAATTCACACGCCAGGAGTCGCTTGTCATGGGTTCAAGTTCCACCCGATCCCTGATTTGTTTACAATTGTGTTATTACGCTTTCGTGAGCCACAATGTTCTCTTATTGGTCACAATGTTTTCTTATTGTGCCCACGGCGCCTCTGCTTAAACTGGGTTTATTATACATTTTCTTCTCTCTCTCAGTGCGGTGTGTTAGAGGAGTGTGCACATTTGAAACTAAGTCCTCAAGCACCTTCCACTCTCATTATGCACATTCCTACTTCATTTTGCTAAATTTGCAAAGATAGTTTGTGAAAGGCTCTCCACGCTACCACACAGTTGCTGACGTTCCCAGAGACGTAGACGCACATGTGCTAACGCAAAGGATATACTAGATTCGAGACGTTGTAAATGAAAATGATGCGCTAGACGCGAGTTAAACTATACGAGATTAAGGTTAGGTAAACCTATAAAAACGTATATTTGACTAAAATAAATAAATAAAACTGAAACGATACGTCTGGCAATGAGGTGGTCGACAACCATGAAAACGTTGAAATGCGTACGATTTTTTTCCCTGATTGTGTGAGAATGATCATTAAGTGATGCACTTATCATCCGACCACCACTTGCACGACACTTGCCACTGTAATTATCTACTGCAGTTGACCGGAGGTTGAACTCTAGCTATAGAGCCAGACCCTAAACTTTATTAACTGAATTAGGTCTCATCTTATTGGCGTTTGAGTCCTTGAATCCTCCTCTCCAGTCAACTGTCTGTCTGTCACAGTCAACTGTCTGTCTGTCACAGTCAACTGTCTGTCACAGTCAACTGTCTGTCTGTCACAGTCGACTGTCTGTCTGTCACAGTCGACTGTCTGTCTGTCACAGTCAACTGTCTGTCTGTCACAGTCAACTGTCTGTCTGTCACAGTCAACTGTCTGTCTGTCACAGTCAACTGTCTGTCTGTCACAGTCAACTGTCTGTCTGTCACAGTCAACTGTCTGTCTGTCACAGTCAACTGTCTGTCTGTCACAGTCAACTGTCTGTCTGTCACAGTCAACTGTCTGTCTGTCACAGTCAACTGTCTGTCTGTCACAGTCAACTGTCTGTCTGTCACAGTCAACTGTCTGTCTGTCACAGTCAACTGTCTGTCTGTCACAGTCAACTGTCTGTCTGTCACAGTCAACTGTCTGTCTGTCACAGTCAACTGTCTGTCTGTCACAGTCAACTGTCTGTCTGTCACAGTCAACTGTCTGTCTGTCACAGTCAACTGTCTGTCTGTCACAGTCAACTGTCTGTCTGTCACAGTCAACTGTCTGTCTGTCACAGTCAACTGTCTGTCTGTCACAGTCAACTGTCTGTCTGTCACAGTCAACTGTCTGTCTGTCACAGTCAACTGTCTGTCTGTCACAGTCAACTGTCTGTCTGTCACAGTCAACTGTCTGTCTGTCACAGTCAACTGTCTGTCTGTCACAGTCAACTGTCTGTCTGTCACAGTCAACTGTCTGTCTGTCACAGTCAACTGTCTGTGTCACAGTCAACTGTCTGTCTGTCACAGTCAACTGTGTCTGTCACAGTCAACTGTGTCTGTCACAGTCAACTGTCTGTCTTTCACAGTCAACTGTCTGTCTTTCACAGTCAACTGTCTGTCTGTCACAGTCAACTGTCTGTCTGTCACAGTCAACTGTCTGTCTGTCACAGTCAACTGTCTGTCTGTCACAGTCAACTGTCTGTCTGTCACAGTCAACTGTGTCTGTCACAGTCACAGTTCATTACTGCTCTTACATTCAAGATTTGTTTCCTGGCGTCTTTATGGCTTAATTGCACGCACTTTTATTATTAAGGTTTATATTAGTATCTACTACACGAGGGTTATTAACGCTGCTGGTCACCCGTACACAACCAATACAAAGTATTTTACATCCTAAAATAACGATTAAAGGTAGGTAGGTCTGTCTTTCTCCCTGTCTGTGTCTGTCTCTCTGTCTGTCTGGCATGTACAGTTTGTCTTAGTGAT
This sequence comes from Cherax destructor, assembly GCA_009830355.1. Lineage (NCBI taxonomy): Eukaryota > Metazoa > Arthropoda > Malacostraca > Decapoda > Parastacidae > Cherax > Cherax destructor. The sequence continues at coordinate 142,647 of WNWK01000582.1, forward strand.
CTCTGATTTTACATTCTTATCTCAGTCTGCGCTACTAGTGCCCAAAAAATGTGTACAGGCCTAACGTGAGGCAACTGGTGATTATTATACTCTCTCCCTGTGGTGCCCCAGTCCTCTCAGCTTCAGCGCTGGTCTGCAGCTACAACCACTTCAAAGTGTCGCTGTTTGGGTCCCTCAATGGTCAAAGAATGATTTCACACATGGGTCTTCAAGGAGTCTTTATATTAATGGTATAAAACATCAACAAATGGATAAAAACGACGTGTCCAACATTTGGATCTCTTGCCGAAACGTTCCGCTGCACAAGGCTTCTTCAGTCCAACACGGAGGTGACTAATATATTGGAGACAGTTGAAAAAAAGTGGAGATTGTAAGACGTTGAGTCCGTGAGCCTAGATGACGAGTGTTCACTTCCACAGCTTTGATCGTTTATGTAGACTGAGGGACTGAACACCTTAACATGACTTATTCACTTCTACCAACCCTGAGGGATTTAACAACTTAAAATATCTACTTCTTTAACTATCTCCAATAAATAGTCACCTGTATATTCGACTGAAGAAGCCTGCTGTGCAGACGAAACGTTTCAGCAAGAGTGTTACCTAAATGTTGCACACCTGCCCTATGCATCTACTTGAAGGAATCTGCACATTTCTGAAAGCAATAAATGTATTTACCAGCCTAGTACGTGCTGCTGGTGTTCCTGTCGTTAACAATTTTCAGGATAAAAGATGACAGGAAAGTTTACTCGTAGCCGTTGTAGCTACTGACATCCTTATCGCCTTACTGAAGTCTGCCAGGTAAGGCCGGCAGACTTCATTACCTCGTGCACGAAGACCATCCAGTGACAGCATATGTCAAGGAAACTTATCTAATTTTTGCTTGCAACATGTAACTATCATCTAGAACAGCACTCCAACTGCAGATTTGCCATATTTTGTTTAAGAAAATAAACTAAATCTTTTTCCCCTCCCCCATCTCATTCTTATTAACTAGCGCTAGGTGGGATTCGGCAACCTCTCGCTGGACCAGGGTATATACAACAAGGTGTATATACACTTAACAATAAATATTTTCTTAATTATAATCTTGAATTACAGCCCGAATGTCCAATTTGCTGTCGACAGGCTTACAACTTAAACTTGTTGTCGACAGGTTTTAACTAGATCGATCATTCCTGCAATGTGCCCATGTCTTCCTGTAGTCTGCCACAGACGTTTGTATGTATCCTACCTGTGTATTAGTAACCTCGCAGACTTGCATTTACCTGATACATATGGAGAAGTAGCAGATCACATTAAGACCTGGACACACTACAAGCATTATTCAACGAATGCTAGATGAAGATGGAATGATAAAGTGTGGGAGAAGTGTGTAGATGGAGCGAGGAAGATGGTGAGAGGGCGCGAGAGGTGGGCATCAATAACACTGTTAGAGGAAGCAACAACACAAAGAGGAAGCAACAACACAAAGAGGAAGCAACAACACAAAGAGGAAGCAACAACACAAAGAGAAAGCAACAACACAAAGAGGAAGCAACAACACAAAGAGGAAGCAACAACACAAAGAGGAAGCAACAACACAAAGAGAAAGCAACAACACAAAGAGAAAGCAACAACACAAAGAGAAAGCAACAACACAAAGAAAGCAACAACACAAAGCAACACAAAGAGAAAGCAACAACACAAAGAAAGCAACAACACAAAGAGAAAGCAACACAGAAAAAGCAACAACACAAAGAGAAAGCAACAACACAAAAAGGCCCATACAGATGCGATTTGAGAAAGAGAGAGAGACCTGGAATGTTTTATATTAACTATATATAAATGACACCAATGGATCACTACTTACGAGGCATGGTGAAATCTCCAGCTAGATAGAGGCAGGGACATACAAACACACATACACACAAAAAAAGCGAAGTGTCTGTGACAAGGGTTAACTGAGACACCAATGACCCACATTTACATCTCTTATGTTGAAGACAATTTGCAGGTAACAGATGGTGTTGATGGCGGCGGTGGTGGTTGTGGTTCTGGGGAAAATTCTCATGCAGTTTTATTAAAACAAAAACCAAAATATCCTCGCTGACGACTTTCAACATCACCACCACCACTAGCTACCACCACCAGCACTTCCTCTACACTATCATTATTGTCACCACCACCAGAATCAACGTCCTCATCACCAGTATCATCACCAGCAGCCTCACAACTACCATCATCGTCGTGACCAGTACCACTAGCCTCATCACCAGCACTCCCGTACCGCTTGCACCATCAACGCCCACCAGCCTTACCACCATCACAAAGAAATACTAAAAGGTTACAAGAAGATGTTACAATAGCATGTAAAGTAGGACAGAAGTATATTTGTTCCACTCTCATTTGAGGGCAACCTCGCAGGAATATGACAGTAGGGTAAACTACTGCCAGTAGTCGTAGTCGTCACTTACGGAGCATTCTGAGAATGAAAACTCTGCAACAAGTATAGCTCCTGTGTGAAAGTCACTCACACAAACTATGGGGAAAGTGACACACACTGTGGAAAGTGATAAGCACTCTGGGAATGTGATAATGACTACGATACTAGAAAGTGATCAACACTTTTGGAAACGTGAGAGTAACTACAGGAAAGTGAGAATTATTAACCTGAGGTGGGAAGGTCTGATACCACCGGTACTTTGAACCAGGGATTCAATATGACACAATGTTTTTATTTTTAAAAACACAGTGACACTCCCTCCCTGCATTACTCTTAACTCCAACACAGACAACGCAACACAAGGTCACTCCACCACAAGGTCACACCTCACTAACATTATCTTATAAAACTTTAAAATATTTATGTAGAAATTCCTTTATGTTTGTTGTTGAGAGAGAGAGAGAGAGAGAGAGAGAGAGAGAGAGAGAGAGAGAGAGAGAGAGAGAGAACTATTACCGTCAACCTTGCCTACACTTGGTACTACGTGTGGAGACTCGTGTCTCCGAACGTTGTTATTAAGCCAGTTGACGTGCCCCTCTAGGAAAGAAACTGAAGAGGCAGGAGTTATGGGGGACGGGGTTCTGGGAGGGTGAATTCTGGCGGGCAGGTTCTCGAGAGTCTGAAGGGAGGGTCTGAGTTAGGATCTGGAAACAGGGTCTGGGTCTGGAGCGAGGGTCAGGAAGCAGGGTCTGGGTCTGGAAGGAGAGTCTGGAGTGAGTCTGGAGGGGTCTAGAGGGATCTGAGAGGGTCTAGAGTAAGGGGTCTGGGATGGAGGGTGTGGAAGGGTTGAGGGGTAATATTGACCACGGTTTACCTCAATTTCACATTTGGTAATTGAAGGTCAAGTGAAGATAGAACTTGCTGGGTCAGAGGAACGTGACTGATACTCTGTGATTCTTAAACTGACCAAATATGTTGACACCACCTTCAATGACTGCCAGCTGGCAGAGTCTGTATGGCTGCAATAGCAGCTGTTGACGCCACCTTCCGTGACTGTCAGCTGGCAGAGACTGTATGGCTGCACTAGCAGCTGTTGACGCCACCTTCCACGATTGTCAGCTGGCAGAGACTGTATGGCTGGACCAGCAGCAACTGCGTTTGGTCAATACTTCTCTGTGGCTTCCCCTCTCCCTCCTCCAGTCCTTATTTCATTTCAACTTTCCTCCTTATTCGCACCTTTCTTCTTTCTGCCTTGATACTTTCTTACTGTGTTCTCCGAGTGCGCACAGCTCAGACCTTGTCTTCCCGAGATGTACAAAGATGAGGTATCTCACCTAGCTTTATTTTCATCATAACACTTCCTAGCTCAAACTAAGATGGCCTCAGCATTCAGCTTAGAAGCAGTACATCTGCTAGCTCTCAGCAGAATCCTCCCACCTGGGAGTCACTCCCACCAGTGAAATCCCTCCTCCCCACCACCACCCTCATGAAGCCCTCACCTGGCTGGGTACACATGCGCACACAAAGAATTTCCTGGAGGGAATCTACCTGAACCATGTCTTGAAGGAAGTACAGGGAGGAACGAGGGAGGTAGGGAGAGGAGGGAAAAGAAAAAAGGAGAGAGGGAAGGGAAAAATAGGGAGGGAAGGGAAAAAGGAGGGAGAGAAGCAATGTCGCTGTTATGACGAAGAAAGAAGATAGGGAAGGAAGAAAAAACAAGGCCAGGGCTCTTGGGGAGAAGTGGAGAGAATTTTAAGGAAGAGGAAAGAGTGGATGCTGGTGCCGGGATGTGATGAGTGGAAGGTAAGTTAGAGATGCCTGCACGACCAGCTACCTATACTTGTGTCTAGACACCTATAGTCAGAACAGTAGAGCAGCCACACTACACGGCAATTACATGAACAATTAGATGAAGAGAATGTGCATACTATTTAATAGTACTACAACTACTAGTACCACAACAACCACTATCAATACTTAACACCACTACTACCTACTTTTCCTTGAGTGGTGTAAGCTTGGTCATGGAAGAGGGTAGTCCTTGCCAGTGTTGTAAGCTTGGTCATGGAAGAGGGTAGTCCTTGCCAGTGTTGTAAGCTTGGTCATGGAAGAGGGTATTCCTTGCCAGTGTTGTAAGCTTGGTCATTTAAGAGGGTATTCCTTGCCAGTGTTGTAAGCTTGGTCATGGAAGAGGGTAGTCCTTGCCAGTGTTGTAAGCTTGGTCATGGAAGAGGGTATTCCTTGCCAGTGTTGTAAGCTTGGTCATGGAAGAGGGTATTCCTTGCCAGTGTTGTAAGCTTGGTCATAGAAGAGGGTATTCCTTGCCAGTGTTGTAAGCTTGGTCATGGAAGAGGGTATTCCTTGCCAGTGTTGTAAGCTTGGTCATGGAAGAGGGTATTCCTTGCCAGTGTTGTAAGCTTGGTCATGGAAGAGGGTATTCCTTGCCAGTGTTGTAGCTTGGTCATGGAAGAGGGTATTCCTTGCCAGTGTTGTGCTTGGTCATGGAAGAGGGTAGTCCTTGCCAGTGTTGTAAGCTTGGTCATGGAAGAGGGTAGTCCTTGCCAGTGTTGTAAGCTTGGTCATGGAAGAGGGTAGTCCTTGCCAGTGTTGTAAGCTTGGTCATAGAAGAGGGTATTTCTTGCCAGTGTTGTAAGCTTGGTCATGGAAGAGGGTATTCCTTGCCAGTGTTGTAAGCTTGGTCATGGAAGAGGGTAGTCTTTGCCAGTGTTGTAAGCTTGGTCATGGAAGAGGGTATTCCTTGCCAGTGTTGTAAGCTTGGTCATGGAAGAGGGTATTCCTTGCCAGTGTTGTAAGATTGGTCATGGAAGAGGGTATTCCTTGCCAGTGTTGTAAGCTTGGTCATGGAAGAGGGTATTCCTTGCCAGTGTTGTAAGCTTGGTCATGGAAGAGGGTAGTCCTTGCCAGTGTTGTAAGCTTGGTCATGGAAGAGGGTAGTCTTTGCCAGTTTTGTAAGCTTGGTCATTGAAGAGGGTAGTCCTTGCCAGTGTTGTAAGCTTGGTCATGGAAGAGGGTAGTCCTTGTCAGTGTTGTAAGCTTGGTCATGGAAGAGGGTAGTCCTTGCCAGTGTTGTAAGCTTGGTCATGGAAGAGGGTAGTCCTTGCCAGTGTTGTAAGCTTGGTCATTGAAGAGGGTATTCCTTGGCAGTGTTGTAAGCTTGGTCATGGAAGAGGGTAGTCCTTGCCAGTGTTGTAAGCTTGGTCATGGAAGAGGGTATTCCTTGCCAGTGTTGTAAGCTTGGTCATGGAAGAGGGTAGTCCTTGCCAGTGTTGTAAGCTTGGTCATGGAAGAGGGTATTCCTTGCCAGTGTTGTAAGCTTGGTCATGGAAGAGGGTATTCCTTGCCAGTGGTGTAAGCTTGGTCATGGAAGAGGGTAGTCTTTGCCAGTGTTGTAAGCTTGGTCATGGAAGAGGGTATTCCTTGCCAGTGTTGTAAGCTTGGTCATGGAAGAGGGTATTCCTTGCCAGTGTTGTAAGCTTGGTCATGGAAGAGGGTATTCCTTGCCAGTGTTGTAAGCTTGGTCATGGAAGAGGGTAGTCCTTGTCAGTGTTGTAAGCTTGGTCATGGAAGAGGGTAGTCCTTGCCAGTGTTGTAAGCTTGGTCATGGAAGAGGGTATTCCTTGCCAGTGTTGTAAGATTGGTCATGGAAGAGGGTAGTCCTTGCCAGTGTTGTAAGCTTGGTCATGGAAGAGGGTAGTCTTTGCCAGTGTTGTAAGCTTGGTCATTGAAGAGGGTAGTCTTTGCCAGTGTTGTAAGCTTGGTCATTGAAGAGGGTAGTCCTTGTCAGTGTTGTAAGCTTGGTCATGGAAGAGGGTAGTCCTTGCCAGTGTTGTAAGCTTGGTCATGGAAGAGGGTAGTCCTTGCCAGTGTTGTAAGCTGGGTCATGGAAGAGGGTAGTCCTTGCCAGTGTTGTAAGATTGGTCATGGAAGAGGGTAGTCCTTGCCAGTGTTGTAAGCTTGGTCATGGAAGAGGGTAGTCCTTGCCAGTGTTGTAAGCTTGGTCATGGAAGAGGGTAGTCCTTGCCAGTGTTGTAAGCTTGGTCATGGAAGAGGGTAGTCCTTGCCAGTGTTGTAAGCTTGGTCATGGAAGAGGGTAGTCCTTGCCAGTGTTGTAAGCTTGGTCATGGAAGAGGGTAGTCCTTGCCAGTGTTGTAAGATTGGTCATGGAAGAGGGTATTCCTTGCCAGTGTTGTAAGCTTGGTCATGGAAGAGGGTAGTCCTTGCCAGTGTTGTAAGCTTGGTCATGGAAGAGGGTAGTCCTTGCCAGTGTTGTAAGCTTGGTCATGGAAGAGGGTAGTCCTTGCCAGTGTTGTAAGCTTGGTCATGGAAGAGGGTAGTCCTTGCCAGTGTTGTAAGCTTCGTCATGGAAGAGAGCAGGAGGGTCAACAGATGGAAGGTAGATGAATGGTTCAGAGAACCGACAAGTTATAATTAGACACATGTGCAACACTTGGGTATCTTTATTGTAGAAAGTACAGCACAGGGTCGTAGAGGTGGGTTATATGCTGTAGTCAGGTGAGGCGCAGCAGGAGGAGGGTGAACACCCACATGCGCCTGAGAGAAGCAGCGTCAGTGTAAGTCTAGTAAAGGCAGTAACGAAGCTAGCTGACATCAGATAACGGATGCGCTGAATCCGTTACCTAGATTACAAAATGATACAACTGTACTTAACAACTTTAGTTGGACGAAAGTTTGTAATTGGAGGACTGATTTAACCATTTAAAAAATATTTTAAATCACTAATTAAAGTAATTCATGTATCAGAGGGTGACAAACTCCCAAGCTCTCTCTGATAATGAAATTTATACCGCTTCCACACGAGGAAAGTTAACGCTTTCACCAATGTTTAATTATACGTTTAGTAACTTCAGCCTCACCAGACGCAGCTTTCATCACAAGTTTAGTAACTTCAGCCTCGCCAGACACAGCTTTCATCACAAGTTTAGTAACTTCAGCCTCGCCAGACACAGCTTTCATCACAAGTTTAGTAACTTCAGCCTCGCTAGACACAGCTTTCATCACAAGTTTAGTAACTTCAGCCTCACCAGACGCAGCTTTCATCACAAGTTTAGTAACTTCAGCCTCGCCAGACACAGCTTTCATCACAAGTTTAGTAACTTCAGCCTCGCCAGACACAGCTTTCATCACAAGTTTAGTAACTTCAGCCTCACCAGACGCAGCTTTCATCACAAGTTTAGTTACTAGAGGTTCGCAACATCAAGTAACTTTCTTTCTAGACTCTACACTAGTAATAAATTCAATTATGAGAAGAGTTTTAAGCATAACAAAGATGTACACTGAAGACTAGTGTCTACATGCTGGAGTCTAGCACCAAGACTGGTTACATTACTGGTTACATTACTGTATCCCAGCACTGGTTACATTACTGTCTCCCAGCACAGGTTGCATTACTGTCTCCCAGCACAGGTTACATTACTGTCTCCCAGCACAGGTTACATTACTGTCTCCCAGCACAGGTTACATTACTGTCTCCCAGCACAGGTTACATTACTGTCTCCCAGCACAGGTTACATTACTGTCTCCCAGCACAGGTTACATTACTGTCTCCCAGCACAGGTTACATTACTGTCTCCCAGCACAGGTTACATTACTGTCTCTCAGCACTGGTTACATTACTGTCTCCCAGCACAGGTTACATTACTGTCTCCCAGCACAGGTTACATTACTGTCTCCCAGCACTGGTTACATTACTGTCTCCCAGCACTGGCTACATTACTGTCTCCCAGCACTGGCTACATTACTGTCTCCCAGCACTGGCTACATTACTGTCTCCCAGCACTGGCTACATTACTGTCTCCCAGCACTGGCTACATTACTGTCTCCCAGCACTGGCTACATTACTGTCTCCCAGCACTGGTTACATTACTGTCTCCCAGCACTGGGTTAGCACTTATACTGTCTCCCAGCACTGGTTACATTACTGTCTCCCAGCACTGGTTACATTACTGTCTCCCAGCACAGGTTACATTACTGTCTCCCAGCACTGGCTACATTACTGTCTCCCAGCACTGGTTACATTACTGTCTCCCAGCACTGGTTACATTACTGTCTCCCAGCAGGTTACATTACTGTTGCCGTTACATTACTGTCTCCCAGCACTGGCTACATTACTGTCTCCCAGCACTGGTTCATTGTCTCCACAGGTTACATTACTGTCTCCAGCACTGGCTACATTACTGTCTCCCAGCACTGGATTATGCCCCGCACTGTCACATTACTCCAGCACTGGTTACATTACTGTCTCCCAGCACTGGCTACATTACTGTCTCCCAGCACTGGTTACATTACTGTCTCCCAGCACTGGTTACATTACTGTCTCACAGCACTGGTTACATTACTGTCTCCCAGCACTGGTTACATTACTGTCTCCCAGCACTGGTTACATTACTGTCTCCCAGCACTGGTTACATTACTGTCTCCCAGCACTGGTTACATTACTGTCTCCCAGCACTGGCTACATTACTGTCTCCCAGCACTGGCTACATTACTGTCTCCCAGCACTGGATACATTACTGTCTCCAGCACTGGCTACATTACTGTCTCCCAGCACTGGCTACATTACTGTCTCCCAGCACTGGTTACATTACTGTCTCCCAGCACTGGCTACATTACTGTCTCCCAGCACTGGCTACATTACTGTCTCCCAGCACTGGCTACATTACTGTCTCCCAGCACTGGCTACATTACTGTCTCCCAGCACTGGCTACATTACTGTCTCCCAGCACTGGCTACATTACTGTCTCCCAGCACTGGTTACATTACTGTCTCCCAGCACAGGTTACATTACTGTCTCCCAGCACAGGTTACATTACTGTCTCCCAGCACTGGCTACATTACTGTCTCCCAGCACTGGTTACATTACTGTCTCCCAGCACTGGTTACATTACTGTCTCCCAGCACAGGTTACATTACTGTCTCCCAGCACAGGTTACATTACTGTCTCCCAGCACTGGCTACATTACTGTCTCCCAGCACTGGCTACATTACTGTCTCCCAGCACAGGTTACATTACTGTCTCCCAGCACAGGTTACATTACTGTCTCCCAGCACTGGCTACATTACTGTCTCCCAGCACTGGCTACATTACTGTCTAGCTTTCTCCCAGCACTGGTTACATTACTGTCTCCCAGCACAGGTTACATTACTGTCTCCCAGCACTGGTTACATTACTGTCTCCCAGCACTGGCTACATTACTGTCTCCCAGCACTGGCTACATTACTGTCTCCCAGCACTGGTTACATTACTGTCTCCCAGCACGGTTACATTACTGTCTCCAGCATGTACTATGTCTCCAGCACTGGTCATTACTGTCTCCCAGCACTGGCATACTGTCTCCAGCACGGTTAATTACTGTCTCCAGCACTGGTACATTACTGTCTCCAGCACTGGCTACATTATGCTCCCAGCACTGGCTACATTACTGTCTCCCAGCACTGGTACATTATGTCTCCCAGCACTGGTTACATACTGTCTCCCAGCACGGTATTACTGCTCCAGCACTGGTTACATTACTGTCTCCAGCATGGTACATTACTGTCTCCCAGCACGGTAATTACTGTCTCAGCACTGGTTACATTACTGTTCCCACACGGTTAATTACTGTCCAGCACATTGTCTCAGAGATACTGCTCCCAGCACGGTTACATTACGTCTCCCGCACGGTTACATTACTGCCCCAGCACGGTACATATGTCTCCCAGCACGGTTACATTTGTCTCCAGCACGGTTACATTGCTCCAGCACGGTACATTACTGTCTCAGCACAGGTTACTACTGTCTCCCAGCACGGTACATTATGCTCCAGCACGGAATTACTGTCTCCCAGCAGGTTACATTACTGTCTCAGCACTGGTACATTACTGCCAGCACTGGTACATTACTGTTCCCAGCAGGTACATACTGTCTCCCAGCAGGTAATACTGTCTCAGCACTGGTTACATTACTGTCTCCAGCACTGGTTACATTACTGTCTCCCAGCACTGGTTACATTACTGTCTCCCAGCACTGGTTACATTACTGTCTCCCAGCACAGGTTACATTACTGTCTCCCAGCACAGGTTACATTACTGTCTCCCAGCACAGGTTACATTACTGTCTCCCAGCACAGGTTACATTACTGTCTCCCAGCACAGGTTACATTACTGTCTCCCAGCACAGGTTACATTACTGTCTCCCAGCACAGGTTACATTACTGTCTCCCAGCACAGGTTACATTACTGTCTCCCAGCACAGGTTACATTACTGTCTCCCAGCACAGGTTACATTACTGTCTCCCAGCACTGGTTACATTACTGTCTCTCCAGCACTGGTTGCATTACTGTCTCCCAGCATGGTACATTACTGTCTCCCAGCACTGGTTACATTACTGTCTCCCAGCACTGGTTACATTACTGTCTCCCAGCACTGGTTACTTACTGTCTCCAGCACTGGTACATTACTGTCTCCAGCACTGGTTCATTACTGTCTCCAGCACTGGCTACATTACTGTCTCCCAGCACTGGCTACATTACTGTCTCCCAGCACTGGTTACATTACTGTCTCCCAGCACTGGTTACATTACTGTCTCCCAGCACTGGTTACATTACTGTCTCCCAGCACTGGTTACATTACTGTCTCCCAGCACTGGTTACATTACTGTCTCCCAGCACTGGTTACATTACTGTCTCCAGCACTGGTTACATTACTGTCTCCCAGCACTGGTACATTACTGTCTCCCAGCACTGGTTACATTACTGTCTCCCAGCACTGGTTACATTACTGTCTCAAGCACTGGTTACATTACTGTCTCCCAGCACTGGTTACATTACTGTCTCCCAGCACTGGTTACATTACTGTCTCCCAGCACAGGTTACATTACTGTCTCCCAGCACTGGTTACATTACTGTCTCCCAGCACTGGTTACATTACTGTCCCAGCACTGGCTACATTACTGTCTCCCAGCACTGGTACATTACTGTCTCCCAGCACTGGTTACATTACTGTCTCCCAGCACTGGTTACATTACTGTCTCCCAGCACTGGTTACATTACTGTCTCCCAGCACTGGTTCATTACTGTCTCCCAGCACTGGTTCATTGTCTCCCAGCACTGCCGAGCACTGGTACATTACTGTCTCCCAGCACTGGCTACATCTGTCTCCCAGCACTGGCTCATTACTGTCTCCAGCACTGGCTACATTACTGTCTCCCAGCACTGGCTACATTACTGTTCCAGCACTGGTACATTACTGTCTCCAGCACTGGTTACATTACTGTCTCCCAGCACTGGTTACATTACTGTCTCCAGCACTGGCTACATTACTGTCTCCCAGCACTGGTTACATTACTGTCTCCCAGCACGGTTCATTACTGTCTCCCAGCACTGGTACATTACTGTCTCCCAGCACTGGCTACATTACTGTCTCCCAGCACTGGTTACATTACTGTCTCCCAGCACAGGTTACATTACTGTCTCCCAGCACTGGTTACATTACTGTCTCCCAGCACTGGTTACATTACTGGCTCATTACTGTCTCCAGCACTGGCTACATTACTGTCTCCCAGCACTGGTAATTACGTCTCCAGCATGTCATTCTGTCTCCCAGCACTGGTACATTACTGTCTCCCAGCACTGGCTACATATGTCTCAGCACTGGTATTAGTCTCCCAGCACGGTTACATTACTGTCTCCCAGCACTGGTCATTACTGTCTCCCAGCACTGGCTTTACTGTCTCCCAGCACTGGTTACATTACTGTCCCCACACGTGGCTACATTACTGTCTCCCAGCACTGGTTACATTACTGTCTCCCGCACTGGTTACATTACTGTCTCCCAGCACAGGTTACATTACTGTCTCCCAGCACTGGTTACATTACTGTCTCCCAGCACTGGCTACATTACTGTCTCCCAGCACTGGTTACATTACTGTCTCCCAGCACTGGTTACATTACTGTCTCCCAGCACTGGTTACATTACTGTCTCCCAGCACTGGTTACATTACTGTCTCCCAGCACTGGTTACATTACTGTCTCCCAGCACTGGTTACATTACTGTCTCCCAGCACAGGTTACATTACTGTCTCCCCAGCACTGGTACATTACTGTCTCCCAGCACTGGCTACATTACTGTCTCCCAGCACTGGCTACATTACTGTCTCCCAGCACTGGTTAATTACTGTCTCCCAGCACTGGCTACATACTGTCTCCACACTGGTCATTGTTCCCAGCACTGGTTACATTACTGTTCCCGCACTGGTTACATTACTGTCTCCCAGCCTGGTCATACTGCTCCCAGCACTGTCTACACTCCCAGCACTGGTTACATTACTGTCTCCCAGCACTGGTACATTAGTCTACTGCCTACATTACTGTCTCCAGCTGGTACTTACTGTCTCCCAGCACGTTAATTCTGTCTCCCAGCACTGGTACATTAGCGTTCCCAGCACTGGTTCAATGTCCAGCACTGGTTACTGTCTCCCAGCACTGGTTACATTACTGTCTCCCAGCACTGGTTACATTACTGTCTCCCAGCACTGGTTACATTACTGTCTCCCAGCACTGTTACAACGTAATTACTGTCTCCAGCACTGGTTACATTACTGTCTCCCAGCACTGGTTACATTACTGTCTCCCAGCACTGGTTACATTACTGTCTCCCAGCACGGTTACATTACTGTCTCCCAGCACTGGTTACATTACTGTCTCCCAGCACTGGTTACATTACTGTCTCCACACTGGTACATTACTGTCTCCCAGCACTGGTTTACTGTCTCCCAGCACTGGTTACATACTTCGCTGCCAGCACTGGTTACATTACTGTCTCCCAGCACTGGTACATTACTGTCTCCCAGCACTGGTACATTACTGTCTCCCAGCACTGGACATTACTGTCTCCACAGACTGTGTCTACTGTCTCTCCCAGCACTGGTAATTACTGTCTCCCAGCACTGGTTACATTACTGTCTCCCCAGGCTACATTACTGTCTCCCAGCACTGGTACATTACTGTCCCCAGCAGGCATTACTGTCTCCCAGCACTGATTACTTACTGTCTCCCAGCACTGGCTACATTACTGTCTCCCAGCACTGGTACATACTTCTCCCACCACGTTACATTCTGCTCTCATACTGTTCCAACTGTTCACTGTACTTCTCTCCAGCACTGGCTTACTTACTGTCTCCCAGCACTGGTTACATTACTGTCTCCCAGCACTGGCTTTACTGTCTCCCAGCACTGGTTACATTCGCTCACTGTACATTACTGTCTCCAGACTGTACATTACTTCTCCCAGCACTGGTTACATCTGTCTCCCAGCACTGGTTACATTCTGTTCCCAGCACTGGTTACATTACTGTCTCCCAGCACTGGTACATTACTGTCTCCCAGCACGGTACATTATGTCCCAGCACTGGTTAATTATTCTCCCGACTGCTACATACTGTTCCAGATGGTTAATTACTGTCTCCAGCACTGGTACATTATCTCCGACTGTACATTACTTCTCCCAGCACTGGTTACATTACTGTCTCCCAGCACTGGCTTTACATTACTGTCTCCCAGCACTGGTACATTACTGTCTCCCAGCACGGTTACATTACTGTCTCCCAGCACTGGTACATTACTGCTCCCAGCACTGGTTACATTACTGTCTCCCAGCACTGGTTACATTACTGTCTCCCAGCACTGGCTACATTACTGTCTCCCAGCACTGGACATTACTGTCTGGGCATTACTGTCTCCCAGCACGGTACATTACTGTCTCCCAGCACTGGCTACATTACTGTCTCCCAGCACTGGCTACATTACTGTCTCCCAGCACTGGCTACATTACTGTCTCCCAGCACTGGCTACATTACTGTCTCCCAGCACTGGTTACATTACTGTCTCCCAGCACTGGTTACATTACTGTCTCCCAGCACTGGTTACATTACTGTCTCCCAGCACTGGTTACATTACTGTCTCCCAGCACAGGTTACATTGTCTCCCAGCACTGGTTACATTACTGTCTCCCAGCACTGGTTACATTACTGTCTCCCAGCACTGGTTACATTACTGTCTCCCAGCACTGGTTACATTACTGTCTCCCAGCACTGGTTACATTACTGTCTCCCAGCACTGGTTACTTACTGTCTCCCAGCACTGGTTACATTACTGTCTCCCAGCACTGGTTACATTACTGTCTCCCAGCACTGGTTACATTACTGTCTCCCAGCACGGTTCATTACTGTCTCCCAGCACGGTTAACGTCTCAGCACTATACTGTCTCCCAGCACTGGTTACATTACTGTCTCCCAGCACTGGTTACATTACTGTCTCCCAGCACTGGTTACATTACTGTCTCCCAGCACTGGTTACATTACTGTCTCCCAGCACTGGTTACATTACTGTCTCCCAGCACTGGTTACATTACTGTCTCCCAGCACTGGTTACATTACTGTCTCCCAGCACTGGTTACATTACTGTCTCCCAGCACTGGTTACATTACTGTCTCCCAGCACTGGTTACATTACTGTCTCCCAGCACTGGTTACATTACTGTCTCCCAGCACTGGTTACATTACTGTCTCCCAGCACTGGTTACATTACTGTCTCCCAGCACTGGTTACATTACTGTCTCCCAGCACTGGTTACATTACTGTCTCCCAGCACTGGTTACATTACTGTCTCCCAGCACTGGTTACATTACTGTCTCCCAGCACTGGTTACATTACTGTCTCCCAGCACTGGTTACATTACTGTCTCCCAGCACTGGTTACATTACTGTCTCCCAGCACTGGTTACATTACTGTCTCCCAGCACTGGTTACATTACTGTCTCCCAGCACAGGTTACATTACTGTCTCCCAGCACTGGCTACATTACTGTCTCCCAGCACAGGTTACATTACTGTCTCCCAGCACAGGTTACATTACTGTCTCCCAGCACTGGCTACATTACTGTCTCCCAGCACAGGTTACATTACTGTCTCCCAGCACTGGTTACATTACTGTCTCCCAGCACTGGTTACATTACTGTCTCCCAGCACAGGTTACATTACTGTCTCCCAGCACAGGTTACATTACTGTCTCCCAGCACTGGCTACATTACTGTCTCCCAGCACAGGTTACATTACTGTCTCCCAGCACTGGTTACATTACTGTCTCCCAGCACAGGTTACATTACTGTCTCCCAGCACTGGTTACATTACTGTCTCCCAGCACTGGCTACATTCATGGTGCTAATACTATCTTACACAATGAGTGGAAGAAACTGTCAGTTTAATTAATCAAATATGTTACATCTGTCAACGGGTCTCAGAGTCATTGTTCTCTAACCTTCCTCCCCCCCCCCTTCCCCCTATCAGCCCGGCTCAGTCTCGGACCAGGCCTCATAAATTAGTAAGAACTATTTTATAAATAAGAATTATTCATAAACACAAAGAAAAAAAGATAAGTATATGGGGAGTTGTGAGTGAAAATTGTAAAAGCTGTGTGTCATCTTGCATCTTTCGGAAAAAAAAACAATCATGCCAGAATGCAAAACATTTAACGGGTTTGTGTTTCACAAGCACTTGTCAGGAAGGTAGTACCTCGCTGAATGGTTACTGTCTACTTACTACATGTGTAGATCTAAGTCTAAACTGGGAAGAATAGAACCTGCCAAGTATAGGCCAGTAGGCCTATTGCTGTCCTCCTATTTTTTTCATTTTATATTATTATAGGATCATGTTAAACATGTATAAACAATAAAGAAAAGAACAAGAGAGCAACAGTTACTAAAATGCTTGTGTAGTGATCACGTCCCACTGAGGTGCCACCACGGACCAGGTAGTGTCACCATCACAGTAACTAGGCACTTGTGCACCAACACTTAATAGTTTAACAACATGAGATGCCTGAGGTTAGTAGTTTAGGAACAACAGCTGGTTCTTGTCAGCTAAGAAAAAACAGCTGGTTTCAGTCAGCTGTGGAAGAACAGCAGCTGGTTCTAGTCAGCTGTAAAGGAACAGGTTCACTCTAAGGTATTTGATCGGTAGTGATTACCTTCCAGTAAGGTGCTGCTGTGGAAACAAAGAAGGTGGGTGAACTATTGTATTATACATATATATACATATTTTAGTGTGCGCGTGGGAGGATACGGGGGGGGGATAATACAAGAATATTACAGGAATGTATTAGTGGTAGTGGTTGGTGAAGATGTCTTGTTAACATTGCAAAATGGCTCACACAAGTATAATTCTTAATGGTACTAGCACACTATATACTCACTGAATTCATCCAGCTACTATTAACAATCATTTTCCAAATAGTTCTTATAATGCTTCTTGTACATGGTTTAAATTTACTATTGTGTCTGGTACTAAAAACTGCTGCCACCAAGGAACAATTCTGCTCTATTTTCCTCACAAAATTATTTGTAGTTATTATGTGTGTTGTGGGGCGTCTTCTAAGACACTGTTAACCTAACTCGTCTTTCTACTTCGTCACACTTCAGATTCTTCTATTTAACTATGCTATACTTTTATTAAGGTATTTTAACATCTGTATAGATGTGTGAAGGAAAGGAAGAAGATGGGGGGCGAGGGTAGGGATGGGGGTGCTAGGGGAGGGGCGGGGAAAGGATTGAGCTAGGTGCACTAACAGTGTGGTTGTATGAGCAAAACATTTGACTGCACATCCAGGTTCAGGGAATGATACATACAATATTATACACT
This sequence comes from Cherax destructor, assembly GCA_009830355.1. NCBI lineage: Eukaryota > Metazoa > Arthropoda > Malacostraca > Decapoda > Parastacidae > Cherax > Cherax destructor. The sequence goes on from WNWK01000582.1 coordinate 159,779, forward strand.
ACTATGTTCAAGATTATTATTATCATCGTCGAGCTGATCACTCTTGTTCAACATCACTCTTCCTTAAGTGTGTAGAGACAAGTGACTCACACTTATATTAAGTGCATATTAATACCTAAATATACCATGATAATGACTAAGACGACTGTGATGATAGTTAATAATGTTAAGGCTGACCCGAGGCTGGCGAGGCGTGCTACCCACACATTAACATTCATTCTGCACCTTCTCTGCATCTGTGTACACATTCTCTGCATGTGTGTACACATTCTCTGCATGTGTGTACACACATTTCTCTTGCTGACATTAGCATCTTTGTTGTTTTGAAGAACAAAAAGGCCAATGAAGGGTTACTTCATCTCCCTATACCTACCAATGTCTGTCTTCATCTTATTCGCCTTTGTGTAGACAAATTCCTTTTTCTTTCAAGGTAATTTTTTACTCTCAAACCTTCGGTATTGCTATGGGTTCTCCTCTCTTCCCTGTTCTTGCCAACCTTTACATGAATACTTCGAAACTGTTGTTCTTTCTGCTACTAGTGTGCGCCCTTCCCTCTGGCTCCGGTATGTGCATGACAGTTTTGCTCTTCGGCTCCATGACTATAGTCTCTTCCAACAATTTCTCGATGACCTTAACAATCTTGCTCCTTCCATCAAGTTTAAAGATGAATGGGAATCTAACTCTCTGGTTCCTTTCCTTTATGTACATGTCCATCGCTCGGCTACAGACTTTTCTTTGTTTCCGTTTATCGCAAGCTTATGCACAGTGGCATGTACATTAACTATTTTTCTTACCATGATCCCTCTGTCAAGAAAAGTGTTCTTATTTCTCTCTTTCTCGGTGCCCTTCGAATTTGTGACCCTCAGTTCCTTGACTCCGAAATTTCCACTCTGGTCTTGGCTGCCCTTCAGATTTCATAAACTGCCTTCTCACGTACCAAACAGATTTTCTTCTTTTCCAAACTCTACTTCAGTGAAATCTCCTGTTCTCTGCATCCCTATATTCCACTCTTTCTAATCTCAACATCTGTCCCCGTTCCTTAGACATCAAACTTACTTTTCGCAAACTAACACCCTTTGCAGTAATATAATTCCTACCTTTCCTCCTGTTACTGATGGCTCCGGAGTCTACTCTATTTCCAGCTCCTCTTGAACTTTTCAATACTTTGGAGAAACTGACCGCTTTCTTTCTGACAGACTTAAAGAGCATAAAAGAAGTGTTAGACTTGCAGGCACCAATAATGCTCTTTTCTGTCATTTTAGAGATCAGTCATTCTATTAACTGGTCCTGTGCTAAAACTGTCTACCCTTTTCCTAGCCTTCACAGACGCCGTCTTGTTTGAGCAACCGTTATACACAACTTCCCTAATATGAATCTTAGTCTTGGCTTTATCTCTATAGATACCTTCTTTTCTCATGACATTGTCAAATGCTCCAAACTTCAGAACACTCCTGACTTTACCTAATATATTTTTCTCCTCTTCCTACCTCTTCTAGTTTCCTATTTTTATTTTTTGTCTTCCTTCTCCCTAGGTGTGTTCTGTCCTTCAGTTCCCCTCCCCCTGTGTTTATAGTCCCACCCTTGTGGGTCATCAGTTCTCCTGATGTGCTTCTTTATCTTGTACTTAGACTTATTCTACTTCTACTACTACTATTGCCTTGCTTCACTGCTCTTTCTGTCGACCACTACTCCCCGTACTTACTATTACCACTACTACTACTTCTTCCACTATCAGCATTACCTCTACCACTAATTCACTTACTTCTTCCTCTCTCTGACCCGTCCCGGTCCCCCCTCGTATATATACTGGCTCCCTCAACTTCGTGTGTTCGTGTAACTTGTAAATGGTCCAAGTCGGCCCGAAACGTCGACATAACCTTTCCAATGTGCGGGATGTGTCTGTTTTGTTTTGCTCTTCTTTCATCCCTGCCCTTTCTTTTCCTCTTCTACAAGTAGATAAAGTTTTTGGAGAGGGTGTTCGGGCAGGTATCAGTGTTAGAGAAAATGTGAAGGTCTGGCAGTGTTCACACTGATATTAGACACTAGAGGAAGTATGAGGAAGGTCTGGCAGTGTTCACACTAGTATTAGACACTAGAGGAAGTATGAGGAAGGTCTGGCAGTGTTGACACTGGTATTAGACACTAGAGGAAGTATGAGGAAGGTCTGGCAGTGTTGACACTGGTATTAGACACTAGAGGAAGTATGAGGAAGGTCTGGCAGTGTTCACACTGGTATTAGACACTAGAGGAAGTATGAGGAAGGTCTGGCAGTGTTCACACTGGTATTAGGCACTAAAGGAAGTATGAGGAAGGTCTGGCAGTGTTCACACTGATATTAGACACGCTATGAATCACTGTAGGAAACGAAGTGTGGCTTCCTCCCATCACCTAATCATCTTAATTATGTGAAATACTCAACCCCGTGTGGGTCATTCAGGGAAAGGGGTGGTGAAGGCTCTAGCATCCGTCTGCTAAGCACGAAATGGACAGAATTTTGATAATTTTCAGCACCTGAGAGACGAAGTGATGTACTTGGACATGGCTATACAGATACTGGTGTAGGAAGTGCTCAAGTCACTGTCACATTACCAATTACATTTAGATCAGTGGAGGTACTGAGGTATTGTCTAACAAGTGTAACACAAAAATGTGTTAAAAGTTTTGCACTCTGTCCGACATGTTGGTCTTTCCATTGTGGTAAAGACGTGACACAAGTAGTAACTCGCCTACTCTTACTTGGTGTCATGTAGATTTTTTTTTTTTACTCCTGTGACACATTATCTTCCGGGAGGGGAGGGGGGAGGGGACGACCCTCCTGCACCACTATGACAGTTTTGTCGAATCTTCAGTTATTTAGTAACGACGAGGGTGTGAGTAATAGATGAAAGCGAGGATTGTGGGCGTGGGCGTTACGGTGGTGAGGGCGGGGTACACACTACGCCCACGCCACGCCCAACATCAAGGTGTCTAGTTAATGACTCAACTTCACATGTTATATTCCACACGCATACTGTCAGCGTCAACCCATGTAAACTGTCGACCTCACCTGAAGGTTACTGGAGCAGGGATACACTCATGGCGTCCCTTCTGCAGGGTTTAGCTTGTCTTATGAACTTAAAGTTTGCAACAGTGATAGCACACACCGCCTCTTGGTTATCATTAAAAGTCTGGTGATAGCACACACTGCCTCTTTGCTATCATTAAAAGTCTGGTGATAGCACACACTGCCTCTTTGCTATCATTAAAAGTCTGGTGATAGCACACACTGCCTCTTGGCTATCATTAAAACAGTCTGGTGATAGCACACACACTGCCTCTTGGCTATCATTAAAAGTCTGATAACACACACTGCCTCTTGGCTATCACTAAAACAGTCTGGTGATAGCATACACACTGCCTCTTGGCTATCATTAAAACAGTCTGGTGATAGCACACACTGCCTCTTGGCTATCATTAAAACAGTCTGGTGATAGCACACACACTGCCTCTTGGCTATCATTAAAAGTCTGATAACGAACACTGCCTCTTGGCTATCATTAAAAGTCTGATAACGAACACTGCCTCTTGGCTATCATTAAAAGTCTGATAACGCACACTGCCTCTTGGCTATCATTAAAAGTCTGATAACGAACACTGCCTCTTGGCTATCATTAAAACAGTATCACTCTTTGCTATAAAATACTTTTTTGTATTCTTTTGACATAGTTTTCTTCTTTGTTTACGCGTGTGGCTCCATGTCTCTGTGGTGGTACCTAGGAAGGAGGTTCATCATGTGTGGTGGTACCTAGGAAGGAGGTTCATCATGTGTGGTGGTACCTAGGAAGGACGTTCATCATGTGTGGTGGTACCTAGCATGGAGGTTCATCATGTGTGGTGGTACATAGGAACGAGGTTCATCATGTGTGGTGGTACCTAGGAAGGAGGTTCATCATGTGTGGTGGTACCTAGGAAGGAGGTTCATCATGTGTGGTGGTACCTAGGAACGAGGTTCATCATGTGTGGTGGTACCTAGCATGGAGGTTCATCATGTGTGGTGGTACCTAGCATGGAGGTTCATCATGTGTGGTGGTACCTAGCATGGAGGTTCATGTGTGGTGGTACCTAGCATGGAATTTCATCATGTGTGGTGGTACCTAGCAAGGAGGTTCATCATGTGTGGTGGTACCTAGCAAGGAGGTTCATGTGTGGTGGTACTTAGGAAGGAGGTTCATCATGTGTGGTGGTACCTAGCATGGAGGTTCATCATGTGTGGTGGTACCTAGCATGGAGGTTCATCATGTGTGGTGGTACCTAGCATGGAGGTTCATCATGTGTTGTGGTACCTAGGAAGGAGGTTCATCATGTGTGGTGGTACCTAGGAAGGAGGTTCATCATGTGTGGTGGTACCTAGGAAGGAGGTTCATCATGTGTGGTGGTACCTAGCATGGAGGTTCATCATGTGTGGTGGTACCTAGCATGGAGGTTCATCATGTGTGGTGGTACCTAGCAAGGAGGTTCATCATGTGTGGTGGTACCTAGCAAGGAGGTTCATGTGTGGTGGTACCTAGGAAGGAGGTTCATCATGTGTGGTGGTACCTAGCATGGAGGTTCATCATGTGTTGTGGTACCTAGCATGGAGGTTCATCATGTGTTGTGGTACATAGGAAGGAGGTTCATCATGTGTGGTGGTACCTAGGAAGGAGGTGCATCATGTGTGGTGGTACCTAGGAAGGAGGTTCATCATGTGTGGTGGTACCTAGGAAGGAGGTTCATCATGTGTGGTGGTACCTAGCATGGAGGTTCATCATGTGTGGTGGTACCTAGCATGGAGGGTCATGTGTGGTGGTACCTAGCAAGGAGGTTCATCATGTGTGGTGGTACCTAGCAAGGAGGTTCATCATGTGTGGTGGTACCTAGCAAGAAGGTTCATCATGTGTGGTGGTACCTAGCAAGAAGGTTCATCATGTGTGGTGGTACCTAACAAGGAGGTTCATCATGTGTGGTGGTACCTAGCAAGGAGGTTCATCATGTGTTGGTACCTAGCAAGGAGGTTCATCATGTGGTGGTACCTAGCAAGGAGGTTCATCATGTGGTGGTACCTAGCAAGAAGGTTCATGTGGTGGTACCTAGCAAGAAGGTTCATGTGGTGGTACCTAACATGGTTCATCATGTGGTGGTACCTAGCATGGAGGTTTATCATGTGAGGTGGTACCTAGCAAGGAGGTTCATCATGTGTGGTGGTACCTAGCAAGGAGGTTCATCACGTGTGGTGGTACCTAGCAAGGAGGTTCATCACGTGTGGTGGTACCTAGCAAGGAGGTTCATCACGTGTGGTGGTACCTAGCAAGGAGGTTCATCACGTGTGGTGGTACCTAGCAAGGAGGTTCATCACGTGTGGTGGTACCTAGCAAGGAGGTTCATCACGTGTGGTGGTACCTAGCAAGGAGGTTCATCACGTGTGGTGGTACCTAGCAAGGAGGTTCATCACGTGTGGTGGTACCTAGCAAGGAGGTTCATCATGTGGTGGTACCTAGCAAGAAGGTTCATCATGTGGTGGTACCTAGCAAGAAGGTTCATCATGTGGTGGTACCTAGCAAGGAGGTTCATCTTGTGTGGCGGTACCTAGCAAGGAGGTTCATCATGTGGTGTTACCTAGCATGGAGGTTCATCTTGTATGGTGGTACCTAGCAAGGAGGTTCAGCTTGCGTTATGGTACCTAGCATGGAGGTTCATCTTGTGTGATGGTACCTAGCAAGGAGGTTCATCTTGTATGATGGTACCTAGCATAGAGGTTCATCATATGGTGGTACCTAGCAAGAAGGTTCATCATGTGGTGGTACCTAGCAAGGAGGTTCATCTTGTATGATGGTACCTAGCATAGAGGTTCATCATGTGTGGTGGTACCTAGCATGGAGGTTCATCTTGTATGGTGGTACCTAGCAAGGAGGTTCATCTTGTATAATTGTACCTAGCAAGGAGGTTCATCTTGTATGGTGGTACCTAGCAAGGAGGTTCATCTTGTATGATGGTACCTAGCAAGGAGGTTCATCTTGTGTGGTGGTACCTAGCAATCTTCCTCCCCGCTCTTCACAGGTCATCAAGCACCCCAGCAATCCTCCCTCCCTTTTCCTACCACCACCTAGAAAGAGTGAATGCTGAGAGATACTAATTTCCAAGCGATAGTAACTGCAGCTCTGCTGGCAGGTAACCTTTCATGAGAGAGAGAGAGAGAATTTAGAAAGCAAGCGAGCGAGAGAGCGAAAAAGATAAATTGAATAATTAATTTTGTATTCATGCTGAGAGAGATGACTGATCCTATGTGAATAGTGTTATGGTTGGTGAGGCTGCTGCCCTGGTGATGAGTACAATGGAAAGTCACTCAGGTGCTTTCACTATGGCACTAAAATCTGTCTGTTGTAGCCCTCCAGCTGCTGCTGCTGCTGCTGCTGCTGGTGAGATCCTGGGAAGCTGCTGGTGAAAATCAACTCATTCGTATGTATGCTCAAACGCATACAAGTTTCCCCGTTATGTTTGTGGGTCACATGTGCGCGCGCACACCACTAGACACATGACTGAGTATTCAGCGCCAGCATGGAGCTACACCTGACCAAGCATGTAAAGCACCTGTTGTTGAGACCCACTGGTTAGCAGCGAGACTGGTGCAGAGAATGACACCTTACAAGGAGAGGGAGAATAAAGTGACTAGGAAAGGTAACCACCAGCAACATGATGATAACTTACGAAATAATAAAGAAACGAAACAATGTGAATACATTAAAGGTGTTTGAGATACGAGTTTGAGTACTCAGGTAGCAGGTAAACAAGAAGATGATGCATACAGAGGTTAGGCAGTACTTCTTCAGTAGGTGAGTGACCAGTAACTGTACTAAACTGGAAGATGAAGAGGAGGAAACCAAATGATATAGAGGTTCAGAAGGTAATGCTGGGGTCCAGGAGGCCAAGAAGCAATGTAACTGGTTAGTCAAGACGCTGATCCAAGAGCTATATGAAATTACACAAGAATTGAAGGAACAGACTGAAGTTAGGTTTAGAAAAAACTTTTGATAAGACAAGTTTGAAAATAAAATATAAGAATTGGAGATAAAATATTTCAATCGTCGAGGAGGAGAGGGGGAGGAGGAGGAGCAGAAGGGGGAGGAGGAGGAGGAGCAGAAGGGGGAGGAGGAGGAGGAGCAGAAGGGGGAGGAGGAGGAGGAGCAGAAGGGGGAGGAGGAGGAGGAGCAGAAGGGGGAGGAGGAGGAGGAGCAAAAGGGGAGGAGGAGGGTGGAGAGAAAAAGAGGGAGAGACCTTGTTCTGCTGTATTTGCAAAAACACTAGAATTTTGTCATTCGTCAATTTAAACATATTCCGTTTGTAAAATTACATAACAAAATTTACACTATCATCACGAACGTGTTACTGTTCTGAACAATTTACTCGTATTACGTAAATCATAATCACAATGCAAGAAAAACTATTCAGAATTATTTTTTACATTCCACAATCCATGTACATAAAACATCGAACAGAAGTCTGAGCAAACTTCAACGAAAGTGGAAATATCCCCACCATTTATGCTGAGTTCTTAGTCAAGCACCCTGCGGGGTGAGTGCAACCCCAGAGAAGAGGCCCCTACCACTTCATACAAACCACAACCATCACTCACCATGTTAAAGTGAACTCAACGGGAGAGACAAGACATATGCAGAGAGAGAGAGAGAGAGAGAGAGAGAGAGAGAGAGAGAGAGAGAGAGAGAATGAATGACCGTTTTATATACCAACCACAATAAGAGAAGAGTGAAAGTCGTCAATCAAAACACCAACCACTATGAACCAGTTACTGACCAACTCACGTTCCCGTGTGACCAAGTCACGGCTGACTCGCTCCTCTGACAGGTTACCACTCCCAACCCCCAAGACACACAACATCATGAACTACAAACTTCATACCATGTAAGGTGAAAGAGACCAGTGGAACACTCTGAGGCAGGAAAGTGTTCAGCACACACTAACATGGTGTTACACAGGGCAGGTCCTGCTTCATGTTCCTCACAGATTTATGACAGGTTAATGGAAACCACACACAAGCTTGGACATATTTTAGATTTTATTTAAATTTTTGCCCCATTAAAGGAGCTAGGTTATGAGACAGTCTTATATCCCATATAGAAAGATCCTCCCCAAAAATGCGATATTCTCTGACCGGGAAAGGAAAAGGACTGCCACACTTTAATAATATTATAATATCTTTATTTACTACAAGTACATGTACAAGGTATACAGTCCTACCTGACATCAATGGCATACTACTATATAGAAAGCCCCTTGTTATGCTGAGTATTTCGGGCAAATTAGGTCAGTGTCCCAGAATGCGACCCACACCAGTCGACTAACACCCAGGTACCCATTTTACTGATGGGTGAACATAGACAACAGGTGTAAAGAAACACGCCCAATGTTTCTACCCTGGCTTGGAATCGAACCCAGACCCACGCCGTGTGAAGCGAGAGCTTTAGCCACCAGGCCATCAGAGCCCCATATATCTTATGTGAATCAAAGGTACTATGTGAAGACAGGTACTATGTGACCCGTAAGGTTCATATAGCACTGCAGAATTAACTGAACACCCGGGAAAGCTATGATAAAGTCCAATTCCTTAATCAAGAGCCCCCCTCCCTCATCGGCATCAAGGATGGAAGATATGGGGCAGCACCTCATTAAAAACTGTCTTACAAAAGAGAGAAAGACGAAGTAAAATTTAAAATCACTAAGCTCAATAAATTACTTTGAAGGCAGAAGTCAACAACAGTAATGAATTTGCATGAAAAAAGAGCAGCAGTTACAAGTGGTGTCCTTGAGGGTTCTGTACAAGGGTCTACACTACCTTATTTGAACCACCAGTCAAGGGAGATCGATACTCGTATCACGAGATTCTTAAAAGTTAATGCTGCCCTCAGTAAAAGTTGTGTGTATTGTTCGTCGTCACATCTTTATTGATGAAAGGACACGAGTGCATACACTAAGGACATCTTTACTGGATAGGTTTCGGTCCTTGGGACCTTGGTCACTCCAAATGATCATCTGGAATGACCAAGATCCAAGGACCGAACGTATCCAACAATAATGTCCTTTTAACCATATTGTCGCTATCATTATATCTTGTATCTTCACATCTTTATCTACAACCCTTGACACGTGTCCAATATGCCAGGGTTTACGTGAAGAGTTGTTTGAGCATACAGAGAACGCCTCTAAGAATATACAACATCTTTCTTTCTCCTTTTACATTTAGTAATATATACAGGAGAAGGGGTTACTAGCCCCTTGCTCCCGGCATTTTAGTCGCCTCTTACGACACGCATGGCTTACGGAGGAAGAATTCTGTTCCACTTCCCCATGGAGATAAGAGGAAATAAGAACAAGAACTAGTAAGAAAATAGAAGAAAACCCAGATGAGTGTGTATATATATGCTTGTACATGAATGTGTAGTGTGACCTAAGTGGACAGTTAAATGGCTGATCCAGTAAGCAGCTGCTTAAATTCAACCCCGATAGGACTTTGAAAGTAAGCTGGGAAGCATCTTACCAACTGGGTGGGAATAAAACTACAAGTGTCCATTTAGTAACAAAAGCTAGTGGGAGACACACACACAGCATCTCCTGCGAGGCACAAGAACAGCAGTACCAAATACATGGTTAGCAAATCTTAAGAATGGAATACATAAATCTGATCAACAAACCATTTAGGTTGTTACAAACTATACACGTACAGTCAGTCCTCGAGTATAAGGTATCAGTAACCCCCCTCCCCTCCACACACACAATGTACGTGAAAGAGACATCAACATGTGCCTTTATTGTAGATAATGAACGTAGACAACGCGAACAACTTTAAATAAAGTATAAAGTTTGGGAGGCTGGCCTACGAGCAGGGGTTTCAACTTCACAACACACACACACACACACCTGGGGAAGTACAAAGAAGACCGCAGACGGAGTACAGCCTAAGAGGTCAGAAGCTGCAAAACTCAAGGAAAAGAATCTTGGTGTGAGCATCATACCGAGCACATCTCCTGAGGGCGCAAATCAACCAAATAACTGCTGCAGCATATGGGCGCCTGGCAAACCTGAGAACAGCATTTCGACATCTAAGGAGTCATTCACGACACTGTACACTGTGTACGTGAGGCCCATATTGGAGTATGCAACACCAGTATGGAACCCTGGTCAAACATGTCAAGAAATTAGAGAAAGTACAAAGGTTTGCAACAACACTAGTCCCAGAGCTTAGGGGTATGTCCTACGAGGAGAGGTTGAAGGAACTCAACCTGATAACACTGGAAGGATAGGGGGGACATGATAACATATAAAATACTGAGAGGAACTTACAGGGTGGATAAAGACAATGTTTCAGAGATGTGACACAGCAACAAGGGGTCACAACTGGAAGCTGAAAACTCAGATGAGTCACAGGGATGTTAGGAATTATTCTTCAGCCATAGACTTGTCAGGAAGTGGAATAGTCTGGAGAGTGATGTAGTGGAGGCAGGATACATACATACATAGCTTTAAGAAGAGGTATGATTAAGCTCATGGAGAAGGGAAAGAGTGGGCCTAGTAGCGACCAGTGAAGAGGCGGGGCCAGGAGGTATGACTCGACCCCTGCAAGCACAATTAGATGAGTACACACTTTCGAGTGCCCACATGAACAAAATTATACACTATTCATTGGGTTCAGAGCTTATACATCAAGAAGGTTATAATTATTTTAATAAATATAACAAATAAGGTTTCAACTCAGCGTGTATATCCGAGTTTAGTATCAATCACTATCTTAGTTGTTGAAGTATGCTGCTCCAAGGTCAAACTAGGTAAGTTTGACCTTGGAGCAGCGGGTAGACCTAAACCTGATAACCTTACAGACTTATAGCGGTGAACAGATCCCCACCATCATAGTAACAGCTTAGCCTAATTACTGCAGTCCACCCAGCAGGAAACCTGTCGTAGCTACTGAACCTCACTGTGGAATGTTTGACTGTCCTCATCGTCAGTGTCTGGGCCAAGACTTTAGCACCACGTGTAGGCCATTATCAGTGTCAGTGTCTGGGCCAAGACTTTAGCACCACGTGTAGGCCATTATCAGTGTCAGTGTCTGGGCCAAGACTTTAGCACCACGTGTAGGCCATTATCAGTGTCAGTGTCTGGCTTAAGACCATAAGTATCCTTAATGAGGCGCGACCACTACACTACTAGTAATATTCAAGGAAATTTCTCGGTTAACCACAAGTATTATAACGAATGCAAATTTGTAATGGAAGTACTGCGGGTGTGTGTGGGGCGAGGCTACTAAATAGTACATACAATCATTGTCGAATCCGTTCTACTTCCTCACAGAATCTATGAGTACACGGGAGTAGATGGGAAAGATAAATGGCAGGGGAAGTCCATAGCGAAGGTTTCTGCTGAGAACTGTCTAATTCTATCTAGATTAAGGACTATCGTATGTTATCTAGGTATGAGACAAGGCTAGCAAAACAGAAGGTGCTGAGCATCTGATAGGTTACTGAAGTCAACACCTTATTTACGTATTGCCCCGTGGCTGGAACAATTCATAACACACTAAATAAGAGGAAATTTCAGACTACATTTTAGTCCGTCCTAGAGCAATATCAAGTCAATATTCAAACCTCAGGAAAGTAAGAATTTACCCACTTCCCTCTTTCCCACAACGATAAATATCCGCATTAAAGATATTAGAGTGAATCTTCAATACTTGGTGCAGTAACTAGCGGAAACAGTAATTAGGTCATTCTCTGGAACACAATAGTTTCACCAGATTCCACCCTTGAGTTCTGACTGCTGGCTGACAGACTGACGTCAGCTGCCACACTGACGTCAGCTGCCACCTAGCTGAATCACCAAAATTTCTTTTCAAAACCCAACCCGGAGTATCAGGTTCAACTAATGCTAAAATTTTCCTGGCGGATTAATGACAGTAAAGTCACTGTCCACCCGCGTGACAGTAAAGTCACTGTCCACCCGCGTGACAGTAAAGTCACTGTCCACCCGCGTGACAGTAAAGTCACTGTCCACCCGCGTGACAGTAAAGTCACTGTCCACCCGCGTGACAGTAAAGTCACTGTCCACCCGCGTGACAGTAAAGTCACTGTCCACCCGCGTGACAGTAAAGTCACTGTCCACCCGCGTGACAGTAAAGTCACTGTCCACCCGCGTGACAGTAAAGTCACTGTCCACCCGCGTGACAGTAAAGTCACTGTCCCCCGCGTGACAGTAAAGTCACTGTCCACCCGCGTGACAGTAAAGTCACTGTCCACCCGCGTGACAGTAAAGTCACTGTCCCCTGCGTGACAGTAAAGTCACTGTCCACCCGCGTGACAGTAAAGTCACTGTCCACCCGCGTGACAGTAAAGTCACTGTCCACCCGCGTGACAGTAAAGTCACTGTCCACCCGCGTGACAGTAAAGTCACTGTCCACCCGCGTGACAGTAAAGTCACTGTCCACCCGCGTGACAGTAAAGTCAGTGTTGTGCGCCATGTAAGTTACAATTTATTCGATGGTCATCACACCCGGTGTCATGGTTTCTCGACCAGCCAACTGGCAATTCAGAATAGAGCAGTTCTGGATGGGGGAGGGGGGGGCAATGTTCTATTAAACTGTCCAGTTCAATCGACCAATAGCGTGAGAGCTGACCCCACCAGCCGAGGTAGTTGTGCTTCAACACCTACCTCGCTTCAAGTCAGACGCTCACTTAAGCTGGTCTAGTCCACTCTCACTTTTGCATTCTGAAGTGTTAGCCTGCTGTATGAACATAAGAAAGAAGGAACACTGCAGCAGGCCTACTGGCCCATGCGAGGCAGGTCCAATTCTCCCACCGACTTAAGTCAATGCCTTGACCTGGTCAGGTCAGTCACATTCACTTAAGGGATGAGCACGGCATCTGACCTAGTAGCACAAGCAAGTCAGGTCCAACTCACACCCACCCACACCCACTCGTGTATTTATCCAACCTATTTTTAAAACTACACGTCTTGGCTTCTATGACTGTAATCGGGAGTTTGTTCCACTCATCCACAACTTTATTACCAAACCAATGCTTTCCTAAATCCTCCCTGAATCTAAATTTTTCCAATTTAAAACCATTGCTGCGAGTCCGGTCAGTACTAGATATTTTTAGCACGCTATTTACCGCCTTTATTAATTCCTGTTTTCCATTTATACACCTCAATCAAATCCCCCCTAATTCTACCCCTTTATAGAGAGTGCAGATTCAGGGCCCTCAGTCTATCCTCATAGGGAAGATTTCTGATACATGGGATCAACTTTGTCATCCTCTTTTGTACGCTTTCCAGATCATTTATATCCATTCTGTAATACGGTGACCAGAACTGTGCAGCATAATCTAAATGAGGCCTAACCAAAGATATAAAGAGTTGAAGAACAACCTGAGGACTTCTATTATTTATACTTCTTGATATGAAGCCAAGGATTCTGTTCGCTTTATTGCGAACACTTATGCACTGTTGTCTTGGTTTCAAATTACTGCTAACCAGAACTCCTAAATTCTTTTCGCAATCTGTAATATTAAGATTTACATTATTTAGTTTATATGTGGCATGGCTATTTGCCTGTCCAACATTTAGAACTTTGCATTTGTCTATATTAAACTGCATCTGCCACTTCTCCGACCACTGCATCAGTCTATTCAAATCCTCCTGGTGTGCTCTAATGTCCTCATTTGAATGAATTGGACGGCCTATTTTGGTGTCATCAGCAAATTTGCTTATATCGCTATTTATTCCCTCATCTATGTCGTTTATGTATATTGTGAACAACAAGGGGCCCAACACTGACCCTTATGGAACACCGCTTGTGACGTGCCCCCATTCTGATTTCTCCCCATTTATGCAAACTTTCTGCTGCCTATTTGTCAAAGTGGCTCTTTGCTCTTTCTCTTACTGTTACAGTGTTGATTTAACTTTGTAAACACTGTATATAGTGGTAAAGAAAAACTACCCCCTCTATGTATGCCCTGTCCTTTATTGTCAGGTTCCTCTTTGGCTGCTACCTTTAGTTACGGCCAGGAGCAACAGGACTTGAATTTGCTGTGTTCGTAATACAGGTGTGCCTTGACAGCTTCACTGACCACCGCCAGCTTATCACAGACTAACTCACTTCACAACTGTATGTGACAAGAGATCCAGTCCCTGGACCCACTGTGCGCCTCTGCAATCTTGACCACCGCCCACAGGACGGGTATGGGGTGCATACTAAAGTTATTAAAACTAACACCATCATGAGGGATACTGAACTCATGCAACTGACATTCCAGACCTACTGGAACAAGTTACTTCTATTTTGGAACACCCAATACTCACTGTCCATCTGAAGTCTACTGGTGCAAGCAAGTTTTAACTTTTACAGAAAAAGGAGTTAAAAGAGCGAATTAGTAATTTCAATCAACAAAAAACTTGCACACACATTCAAAGGCTAAAACTAATTTCTCAAAAAAAAAAAAATTACCATAGTTACACTTCACAAACAATACAATACCACTGCTGGAACAATTTATAAACGATTTGCGGATGTCTCCTCTAATCTATTTCAAGCATTTAACGCCGGCACCTTGAGAATGCAACTTCCGAGTGGCTTCAAACTGAGTGCTGGTGTATTCAACTCAAAAGTAGAGTTCTTACTGTTATTAGTATATGTCATCCCTATCCTGCCAATTTTATTAAACCAATTGTGATAGCTAAAGAAGGCCTTTTCTCATTGGCTTTAAACTTTGAAAGTTGGTGTATTTTATGAAGAGGAAAGTTGAAATTGGTTTTAAGGTTTGTAGGTGTGCCAATTTTCTGTTATTGAATTAATTGGATATTAGTTTCCATGTGGTAACTAGTGAATATCACTACTGTCTTCACATCACCAGATTTCATTTTTAAATACATGTGAAACGTATATTTCACTCTCTACTATTAATATAAATAAGGTAAGCGTTAAACCAGGAGGGGCCATACAGCTTTGCAGAAAGGGTGCACTATTCCTTCTGCATGCAGTGAGGTATAGGAAGCTGGGCTTATTGGATACCTTTCTGGTAGCGTTGAGGTAAGAGGAAGCTGGGTTTATGGGATACCATTCTGGTAGCGTTGAGGTAAGAGGAAGCTGGGTTTATGGGATACCTTTCTGGTAGCGTTGAGGTAAGAGGAAGCTGGGTTTATGGGATACCTTTCTGGTAGCGTTGAGGTAAGAGGAAGCTGGGGTTATGGGATACCATTCTGGGATCTCAGGCTACACACACACAGCTTAACTCAGTAGTATTGTTAGAGTACTTAGATCATCGGTCAAATGTTTCTCAATATTTCATTCATTTTTTATACATCATAAAATACAAGTTAATAATAATTACTGTAATGAAAAGCTAGTAATTACTCTGGAGGTAAAGTCAATTATACACAATTAGCATACCTTAAGACTGTGTGTAGGTGTACGTGTGTGTGTGTATATATAATATATAATATATATATATATATATATATATATATATATATATATATACATATACACTTACAGGGTGGATAAAGACAACACACTGAGATGTGTATTTCTGTATATATATATATATATATATATATATATATATATATATACTAGGAATTCATTTTAATTCCAGTTTTAGGGATTAAAGAATTCTTGTCTGGTGGTGAAAAGTTTACTGGCAGCCTTAATGTAGTAGATGGGCTTCAAACCCCATTAACATACCTTGATGAGTAAGATATATCCACGGGTGACGGTACTCTGATCTACGGGTATATTTTGAACAGAAGACTGATCTCACTTAATGAGAAAGGTAGATTCACAGAGGTAGAGCGGAAGAGCGACCTACCTACACCCTCACTCTATCACCACCCAGAGGACACTGACACTGGTCTCACCACTCACCCCACACGACACCCAACCATCCACCCACTACACCAACGCCACCCTCGTGGTGGTGGTGGTGAGCCACACTAACATTGGTGGTGAGCCACACTAACATTGGTGGTGAGCCACACTAACATTGGTGGTGAGCCACACTAACATTGGTGGTGAGCCACACTAACATTGGTGGTGAGCCACACTAACATTGGTGGTGAGCCATACTAACATTGGTGGTGAGCCATACTAACACTGGTAGTAGTGAGCCACATTAACACTGGTAGTGGTGAGCCACATTAACACTGGTAGTGGAGAGCCACACTACCACTGGTAGTGGTGAGCCACATTAACACTGGTAGTGGAGAGCCACACTACCACTGGTAGTGGTGAGCCACATTAACACTGGTAGTAGTGAGCCACATTAACACTGGTAGTGGTGAGCCACATTAACACTGGTAGTGGTGAGCCACATTAACACTGGTAGTAGGGAGCCACATTAACACTGGTAGTGGTAAGCCACATTAACACTGGTAGTAGAGAGCCACATTAACACTGGTAGTGGTGAGCCACATTAACACTGGTAGTAGGGAGCCACATTAACACTGGTAGTAGTGAGCCACATTAACACTGGTAGTAGGGAGCCACATTAACACTGGTAGTGGTGAGCCACATTAACACTGGTAGTAGTGAGCCACATTAACACTGGTAGTGGTGAGCCACATTAACACTGGTAGTAGGGAGCCACATTAACACTGGTAGTGGTGAGCCACATTAACACTGGTAGTAGTGAGCCACATTAACACTGGTAGTGGTGAGCCACATTAACACTGGTAGTAGGGATTCACATTAACACTGGTAGTGGTGAGCCACATTAACACTGGTAGTGGAGAGCCACATTAACACTGGTAGTGGAGAGCCACACTAACACTGGTAGTGGTGAGCCACATTAACACTGGTAGTGGAGAGCCACACTAACACTGGTAGTGGTGAGCCACATTAACACTGGTAGTGGAGAGCCACATTAACACTGGTAGTGGAGAGCCACACTAACACTGGTAGTGGTGAGCCACATTAACACTGGTAGTGGAGAGCCACACTAACACTGGTAGTGGTGAGACACATTAACACTGGTAGTGGTGAGCCACATTAACACTGGTAGTGGTGAGCCACACTACCACTGGTGGTGAGTCACACTTACACTGGTACTGGTGAGCCACACTACCACTGGTGGTGAGTCACACTTACACTGGTACTGGTGAGCCACACTATTACTGGTGATGAGCCACAGTATCACTGGTGGCGAGCCACACTAACACTAGCGATGGTGAGCCACACTAACACTGGTGGTGAGCCACACTAACACTGGTGGTGAGCCTCACTAACACTGGTGGTGAGCCACACTAACACTGGTGGTGAGCCACACTAACACTGGTGGTGAGCCACACTAACACTGGTGGTGAGCCTTACTAACACTGGTGGTGAGCCTTACTAACACTGGTGGTGAGCCACACTAACACTGGTGGTGAGCCACACTAACACTGGTGATGAGCCACAGTATCACTGGTGGCGAGCCACACTAACACTAGTGATGGTGAGCCACACTAACACTGGTGGTGAGCCACACTAACACTGGTGGTGAGCCACACTAACACTGGTGGTGAGCCACACTAACACTGGTGGTGAGCCACACTAACACTGGTAGGGGTAGATGGGTTTTAAGTTATAGTAAATAGACCACAAAATAATAATATATAGATTAAGTGAGGCTACTATAATGTCAATGTGTCCTCACCAAGGTACAGTACTCGCTTCCCCATCCTTCTCAAGGTACGGTACTCGTCTCCCCATCCTTCTCAAGGTACAGTACTCGCCTCCCCATCCTTCTCAAGGTACAGTACTCGCCTCCCCATCCTTCTCAAGGTACAGTACTCGCCTCCCCATCCTTCTCAAGGTACAGTACTCGCCTCCCCATCCTTCTCAAGGTACAGTACTCACCTCCCAATCCTTCTCAAGGTACAGTACTCACCTCCCCATCCTTCTCAAGGTACAGTACTCGCCTCCCCAGTCTTCTCAAGGTACAGTACTCGCATCCCCATCCTTCTCAAGGTACAGTACTCGCCTCCCCATCCTTCTCAATGTACAGTACTCGCCTCCCCATCCTTCTCAAGGTACAGTACTCGCCTCCCCATTCTTCTCAAGGTACAGTACTCGCCTCCCCATTCTTCTCAAGGTACAGTACTCGCCTCCCCATCCTTCTCAAAGTACAGTACTCGCCTCCCCATCCTTCTCAAGGTACAGTACTCGCCTCCCCATCCTTCTCAAGGTACAGTACTCGCCTCCCCATCCTTCTCAAGGTACAGTACTCGAATCCCAATCCTTCTCAAGGTACAGTACTCACTTCCCCATCCTTCTCAAGGTACAGTACACGCATCCCCATCCTTCTCAAGGTACAGTACTCGCCTCCCCATCCTTCTCAAGGTACAGTACTCGCCTCCCCATTCTTCTCAAGGTACAGTACTCGCATCCCATCCTTCTCAAGGTACAGTACTCGCCTCCCCATCCTTCTCAAGGTACAGTACTCGCCTCCCCATCCTTCTCAAGGTACAGTACTCGCCTCCCCATTCTTCTCAAGGTACAGTACTCGCCTCCCCATCCTTCTCAAGGTACAGTACTCGCCTCCCCATTCTTCTCAAGGTACAGTACTCGCCTCCCAATCCTTCTCAAGGTACAGTACTCACCTCCCCATCCTTCTCAAGGTACAGTACTCGCCTCCCCATCCTTCTCAAGGTACAGTACTCCCTCCCCATCCTTCTCAAGGTACAGTACTCGCCTCCCCATCCTTCTCATTATCCTGACATACTTTAATCTTAGCACCGATCATTCTTTGCAGACCATACAAGAATTTGTATGAATGTCCTCCAGTGAGGACATTATAAATCTCCCAGTGGGCCGCATAAAGCATGATGTTTAATGAGGACAAATTTCATCTATTCCATTATGGAAAAAAGTGATGAAATAAAAATTAGACGGAGTATAAAGCTAACCACTCAATAAATGGGAAAACTAATGTGAAAGAATCACAAGAGTGTCGTACTCACAAGCGCGAGTAATATGATAGGTCGCTTAATGAGAACCTTCAAAACAAGATTTCAAGACAGTGATGATCCTCGATAATTTATTTGTTCTCTCTAGGCTGAAATATTCCCGTACACTAACAGCCCATTTTACGGCACGCGAAATGACAGACGTAAAGAGTGTACAGAGAATCTCACAGCATGAATAAATTTGGTCAAGCACCAAAATTACTAGGAAGGAATTATACCCTTCGGCACAAGAGAGAGAGCAAGACATCATTATTTACACATGGAAAATTCTAGAGGGATTGGTCCCAATTCTGCACACAGAAATCACTTTCTACGAAAGCAAGAGGCTCAGCAAACGATGTAAAATGAAAAACAGGAGTGCCATCAGTACAGTGAGATATAATACAATCAATGTAAGAAGATAGTAACCAGAGTACTTTATTTGAAGCCCTAGACCCGTGTGCAAGATATGATGGACGCTCGCTCCTCCGTTCGTAATGGTTACAAAGACATACTAACTGTTCACACCTACCTTGATAATACATGTCAGTATATGTGTCCACACCTCTGTGTAGACACGGACAATTTTCCATAATCATTGTTTAAAGAATTAAAGTACACTTGATGCCAATGCTCAGGTGACTTACTGACATAATGAACAATAAGTTGATATGCTTGAAACCTAACACATTAGTGGTTACGACAATGGCGGTGCAGCGGCGTGAGACGCACATCACCAAGATAACATCAGCAACATACGTAATAGGTTGCTCAATACCACGGCAACCTTGAGGGTTCTTAATAAGGCATCCTTGGTGATAAGTGAACATCTTAGCTGTAAGATGGTGCATGTGGCACCTGATCACCCCTCAAGGCAGGTTCCTTGATGCTGCTGGAAAATACCCTAATTACCCAACAGCGTTTAGAAATTCCATTGGCGTATCTCAAGGCAGGTTTATTAATAATATTATTATTATTATATTTACAGGGAGCGCCAAACCCGTAGCGGTCTAGGGATATGGAAGGCATTCAGACTCGACTCAAGGAATTGGAGCACGACTACAATTCCTTAGATCAAGAGTCCCTCATCAGCATCAAGGATCCTCCGCTGATGGGGGATGGGGGGGGGAGCTGAATTGTGACGATAAACTTACTGGAAGAGTGAATGGTCAGGGGAGACATGATCACTACGTAAATGATGTTTATAAGTCATAATAGAAAGCAGAAAGCAATAAGCAGGAAACCAGCGACAGAAGATAAAACAATATAAACATACACACACACACGTGTATACATACACCATGGCACCGCTGAAGGAAGAGTGCGTCTGTATCAACCCAGCTTACATGACACTCTCTATCTAGTACTCACCAATTTGTGGTTGCAGGGGTCGAGACATAGCTCCTGGCCCCGCCTCTTCACACACTGTGTACGTTTACTGATGTCACTCTTGTCTAACAATTCACTCTTCCCTCCTCTCCCTTTATAAAAAAGTAATGCAAAATTTATGACACAATTCTAAAATATTATGAAACAGGTTGATGGGGGACCTTCATTGAGGTCAGGAGACTTAGTAGCCACTTCTGAGGGAGTCTGAGAGACTCTCAGTAGCAACACAGTTGTACTAGTTACTGAGTAGGTCTTTGTGGGATAGGTAAAGAGAACTAGGAGGCTACGAATGGGCTGGGTAAGGTAGGCTAAGTTAGGCTAGGTTAGACTGTACTTGTATTAGAGCTAGGCTCATTGTTTGATACTAGAGTTGTTAAGTTATGCTGTGCTTGTGTTAGGGCTGGGCTCATTGTTTGATACTACAAGTAAACAGCGTTGCATCTCAGACCAGAAACTAGAACAAGGGAACAGACACGATTCACCAAGAGGCATATCAGGAAATATCTTAATGATCTCGGTAGTTACAAAGAGGAATGACCTCGGTGAAGACGGGGCTGGAAGTAAAACTCCACACAGCTTCAAAAATGAGGTGATATTGGTAAGAAAGCTAAGAGAAAGTGAATCCTACCATAGTCAGTTAAACGACAGGACCAGGAGCAGAGACTCGACAACAACAAATAAAAATTGGTGAGTACATAGAAGTGGAGAAAACACTTACACAATTTCAAGAATAGGTATGACAGGAACTAATAATGCCGGCTAGGGCCAAGAGCCGAAACTCAACACTAGTAAACACAACTTGGTGAGTACAACTAGGCGAGTATACGTATACACGTATTTACGTACAAGACCGCACACCGCGCCTCCCCGGCACAAACCAATGACAATCTTGATTAGACTTAATTGCAAATTGAAAACTATCACATTCTTCTTGGCAGCAGCAGACACCTGTGTTATTGTGAACACCATCATGTGTTATAGTGAGCATCTTTATCATGTGTTATAGTGAGCATCTTTATCATGTGTTATAGTGAGCATCTTTATCATGTGTTATAGTGAGCATCTTTATCATGTGTTATAGTGAGCATCTTTATCATGTGTTATAGTGAACACTATTATGTGTTATAGTGAACACCATCATGTATTATAGTGAGCATCTTTATCATGTATTATAGTGAGCATCTTTATCATGTATTATAGTGAGCATCTTTATCATGTATTATAGTGAGCATCTTTATCATGTGTTATAGTGAACATCTTTATCATGTGTTATAGTGAGCATCTTTATCATGTGTTATAGTGATCATCTTTATCATGTGTTATAGTGAACACCATCATGTGTTATAGTGAGCATCTTTATCATGTGTTATAGTGAGCATCTTTATCATGTGTTATAGTGAACACCATCATGTGTTATAGTGAGCATCTTTATCATGTATTATAGTGAGCATCTTTATCATGTATTATAGTGAGCATCTTTATCATGTGTTATAGTGAACACCATCATGTGTTATAGTGAGCATCTTTATCATGTATTATAGTGAGCATCTTTATCATGTGTTATAGTGAACACCATCATGTGTTATAGTGAGCATCTTTATCATGTGTTATAGTGAGCATCTTTATCATGTGTTATAGTGAACACCATCATGTGTTATAGTGAGCACCTTTATCATGTGTTATAGTGAGCATCTTTATCATGTGTTATAGTGAGCATCTTTATCATGTGTTATAGTGAGCACCTTTATCATGTGTTATAGTGAGCACCTTTATCATGTGTTATAGTGAGCATCTTTATCATGTGTTATAGTGAGCATCTTTATCATGTGTTATAGTGAGCACCTTTATCATGTGTTATAGTGAGCATCTTTATCATGTGTTATAGTGAGCATCTTTATCATGTGTTATAGTGAACATCTTTATCATGTGTTATAGTGAGCATCTTTATCATGTGTTATAGTGAGCATCTTTATCATGTGTTATAGTGAGCATCTTTATCATGTGTTATAGTGAGCACCTTTATCATGTGTTATAGTGAGCATCTTTATCATGTGTTATAGTGAACACTATCATGTGTTATAGTGAGCATCTTTATCATGTTTATAGTGAGCATCTTTATCATGTGTTATAGTGAACACTATCATGTGTTATAGTGAGCATCTTTATCATGTATTATAGTGATCATCTTTATCATGTGTTATTGTGAACACCTTCATGTTACAGTGAACACCATCATGTGTTATAGTGAACACCATGTGTTATAGTGAACACCTATCATGTGCTTATAGTGAGCAACTTATATGTTATAAGTGAGACCTTTATCTTTTATAGTCAGAACACCTTATGTTTAAGTGAGCTATCTTTTATCCATCATGTCATACGAGCACTTAAGCTGTTATGTACCTCTTGTCAAGGTTAAGGGGCATCTTACTCATCATGTAAGCTTGAGCTCTTGTTACTCATGTTAAGCTTAAGAGCTGTTTACTCAGCATGTTAAGCTAAGAGCTGTTATCCTACCTCAGCTCATGTCAAGGCTTAAGAGTGCTATGTTACCTCAGCTCATGTCAAAGCTTAAGAGCTGTTATGTTACCATCTATGTTAAAGCTTAAGAGTTGTTATGTTACCTGAGTTCATGTTAAAGCTTAAGAGTTGTTATGTTACCTCAGCTCATGTTAAAGCTTAAGAGTTGTTATGTTACCTGAGTTCATGTTAAAGCTTAAGAGTTGTTATGTTACCTCAGCTCATGTTAAAGCTTAAGAGTTGTTATGTTACCTCAGTCATGTTAAAGCTTAAGAGTGTTATGTTACCTAGTCATGTTAAAGCTTAAGAGTGTTATGTTACCTCAGCTCATGTTAAAGCTAAGAGCTGTTATGTCACATCAGCTCATGTTAAAGCTTAAGAGCTGTTATGTTACCTCAGCTCATGTTAAAGCTTAAGAGCTGTTATGTTACCTCAGCTCATGTTAAAGCTTAAGAGCTGTTATGTTACCTCAGCTCATGTTAAAGCTTAAGAGTTGTTATGTTACCTCAGCTCATGTTAAAGCTTAAGAGCTGTTATGTTACCTCAGCTCATGTTAAAGCTTAAGAGCTTGTTATGTTACCTCAGCTCATGTTAAAGCTTAAGAGCTGTTATGTTACCTCAGTTCATGTCAGAGCTGAGAATGTTACCCTCAATACTCGCCTACCAGGTATCTATTTACAGGTAGGTGAACACGGGGAACAGAGGCAAGGAGACCTGCCCATACTGACTGACCATGGATTTGTATGTGACATGACATTAGTGTACATCCTATATGTACTAATGGTAAGGATGAGAGGTCAACAAAGTTGTTTACGCCACACAGGCACTCAGGTGTACACACGATGATGTGTACCTGGCCCCCCCTCGATGTGTACACTAGAGTGTAATGTGTACCAGGGGCCTAAACCACTTGTCTCTCTTGTATTCCTGTTCCTTTCAGTCACGTGTGTGTATATTTGTCAGCAGGAGTGATCATGATACTTGATCAGCGGCATGAAAGCGGCAGCGGTAGAGCAGAGTTCCTTAATGAAGCACCAGCAGCAACAACACCAGCAGCAACAACACCAGCAGCAACAACAGCAGCCACAGTTTCATCAGTGTGGACGAGTGACCTTTGCTGACCACCTTTCTCACCTCATGTGCACTTGTCAACTATTCTCAGGTCAATCACCAGTGTAACTTTCTGATTTAACTATTAAAAACTGGGAGTAGATTGTGCGGTGCTATGCAAGATGCTGTTGTGTTGTTGTTGGTGGTGGTGGTGGTGGTGGTGGTGGTGTTGTGTGGTGGTGGTGGTTGGTGGTGGTGAGGGCAGCAGGATAGTGATGGGAAGTAGTGGTAGTAAAGGTGATTGTGGTGGTGGTGGTGGTGGTGGTGGTGGTGGTGGTGGTGGTGGTGGTGATGGAGGAACATTCTACAGCGGTCAAAAGTTTGATACATAAAGTCAAATGTTAGTAATGTGGGTCAGCAGTGTTTACATCCCACCAAGTGTACTCATAGAATCAGGACTCAGCCGCACCTCTTGCCGTCACTCCTGGCGGAGTTAGTTGCTAGCTTTTGGGCCCTAACATCCTCACGTTCCAAGCTATGTTTGAAGTCTACCTTCACTTCCTCCGTGTAGCTGGTTCCACACACACCACGTGTACACACACACCACGTGTACACACACACCACGTGTACACACACACCACGTGTACACACACACCACGTGTACACTGGATAAATAAATGACAGTCCCCATGATGCAATGGAGGCTTTTGGTGAAGCAACGGTAAGATTGAAGACCAAGCTTTTAATTAAAGCTTGTAAAAGCTTGGTCTTCATGCTAAACGCTGTCTCAGTGAAGGTTTCAAATGCACCATGGTGCCGTCTATCAACTTGACACTTTCACAAGGTCTTCTCTACTGGATAAGTAAACCTTCACGTCCCTGTGGCCTTACCTCTGTTGAACTTCATGTGTGTCTTCGTGTGTTCCACACCCTTAATATTATTAATTATCTGTTACGTTAGAACTATGTCCCCCATGATTCATTGCTCTTTCAGTGATGCAAGGTTCACCTTAAATCTTTTCATCTATCATTCATCTGTCACTCTTCCCTCCCTCCATCACTCTTATTTTTGTTTAAACTTAAAGATCCTACAAAGGTTAGGGTTAGAGTTCTTCTATTTATTTTACTAGCTAGAATATGTTATCTTAGTCCATTTATTTACCAGCTAAGAAATGTTATCCTAGTTCAGCTCAACTACTTTACTCGCTATTACTTATCTTACCTTAATTCATTTATTGTACTAAAACATGTTATGCAACCTGTGTTTACACTGCAGGTTAACACGAACAATATTGGTGTTGTAACACTTTTATTTAACAGTAATCAGCAAACATTTCCATGAGAGAGAGGGAGTAGTTGGAGGCAGGTGTGGGGCACAACATTCATTCTGTCGGCTGACTTGATTGCTCTAATATCCACACAGTGTAAGATCCTGTTGTAAATGCGAATCATGCGACGAGTGAATAATTAATGATGTCCCTGAGAAGACTGCAGACAGAGTAAAACTGCTTATGTCTGCCGTGGTGTGGTTCAACACTCATCTTTTGGCTGTCCACAAAGTTCGATCTCATCAAGGATCTCAAGAACATGCCAGGAGGGTCATGCACATTTCACTGGTATTCAAGGTTTTCGTGACATAAGAGGTTCAACTAGGACTGGTCGAGGGGAGGGGCGAGTACGTAGTCTTCTACGGTCCTCTACCTTCTTATGAAGTCGTAGATACAATGGGATATTAGGCAGTCTGAGACTGCCTAATATCACAGACCTTCAGACACTCGGACAATTCTCTATTAAACAGGCATATCAGTGTTGAAAGTGATAATGTGTCAGTAAAACAATACAGACATTTGTTAAGGTTAAACTTGTAATATTATGCCATTTTTTAACTACCTGTAAGGATTATCTTCTGCACAAGATATGTTCACCTAATATTATAAAATTTGTGTTACTGTCATTTTATAGGAATACTTTCTTGTTGATGGTGGTGAGGGCGTGAACACTGAAGAAGATCACAGACGCAATTTACATTTTAGGATTTCCCACGCTTTTTCCTATTGAGCCTAATAGGGGGCATGGCCCTGTGTCACATTTGTGTCATTATTCACTTTTGTATAAAACTGTTGAACTATACTTTTAATGTAAGTGAATGATGTTTCTGTGATTATCGTGCACCAACTTATCTGAAATTTCTAGAAATCTTTGGGTGTGTTGTAGCTTGTCACTGGTTCAGGGTGGAGTGTTGGTGGCTGGCTGCAGCGTGTCACTGGTTCAGGGTGGAGTGTTGGTGGCTGGCTGCAGCGTGTCACTGGTTCAGGGTGGAGTGTTGGTGGCTGGCTGCAGCGTGTCACTGGTTCAGGGTGGAGTGTTGGTGGCTGGCTGCAGCTTGTCACTGGTTCAGGGTGGAGTGTTGGTGGCTGGCTGCAGCGTGTCACTGGTTCAGGGTGGAGTGTTGGTGGCTGGCTGCAGCGTGTCACTGGTTCAGGGTGGAGTGTTGGTGGCTGGCTGCAGCTTGTCACTGGTTCAGGGTGGAGTGTTGGTGGCTGGCTGCAGCGTGTCACTGGTTCAGGGTGGAGTGTTGGTGGCTGGCTGCAGCTGTCACTGGTTCAGGGTGGAGTGTTGGTGGCTCGCTGCAGCTTGTCACTGGTTCAGGGTGGAGTGTTGGTGGCTGGCTGCAGCGTGTCACTGGTTCAGGGTGGAGTGTTGGTGGCTGGCTGCAGCTTGTCACTGGTTCGGGTGGAGTGTTGGTGGCTGGCTGCAGCGTGTCACTGGTTCAGGGTGGAGTGTTGGTGGCTGGCTGCAGCGTGTCACTGGTTCAGGGTGGAGTGTTGGTGGCTGGCTGCAGCGTGTCACTGGTTCTGGGTGGAGTGTTGGTGGCTGGCTGCAGCGTGTCACTGGTTCAGGGTGGAGTGTTGGTGGCTGGCTGCAGCTTGTCACTGGTTCAGGGTGGAGTGTTGGTGGCTGGCTGCAGCTTGTCACTGGTTCAGGGTGGAGTGTTGGTGGCTGGCTGCAGCTTGTCACTGGTTCGGGTGGAGTGTTGGTGGCTGGCTGCAGCTTGTCACTGGTTCAGGGTGGAGTGTTGGTGGCTGGCTGCAGCGTGTCACTGGTTCTGGGTGGAGTGTTGGTGGCTGGCTGCAGCGTGTCACTGGTTCAGGGTGGAGTGTTGGTGGCTGGCTGCAGTTAGTCAGGTGGAGTGTTGGGGCTGGCTGCAGCTGTCTGGTTCAGGTGGAGTGTTGGTGGCTGGCTGCAGCGTGTCACTGGTTCTGGGTGGAGTGTTGGTGGCTGGCTGCTTGATTCTCATCTCTTCTTCGCTTCTAAAAGTTCTTACACATCTCTGATGGTGAGTCAAGAGTGTGTACTGGTGAGTCAAGAGTGTGTACTGGTGAGTCAAGAGTGTGTACTGGTGAGTCAAGAGTGTGTACTGGTGTTCTTGTGGGTTTACTCTCAGAAGGCTCTTATGCAGGATCCATATTTATATCTTGTGGATGGTTGCAGGATATTCCTGTCATGATACCTGTCTGTCCAGGCTTGGTTATGTGTGCAGTCACAGTTGGTGCACATGGAAATTACCCTATCCAGCATTGTAATTGGGAATTTGCTATGGTTTTAGGACCTGTGTGTGTCCACCTTACGGTGTCTGATGGTCGCTGTTGCTGTTCACTGTTTGTTCACGTTGACCAAGGTGTTGACTGTCTCACAACGTTGTATCTATCTTGGATAGGATATTTAGGTTGTCGTGGTTATTTACATCCTGTGGTCACGTTTATGCACCATATGTGCATATGTACCATATATGTTGTACACAGTGTATAAAGTATTCATTCAACTATTGTAACTTATACATACACAATAATAAGTTTCTGAGATGTGAGGGAGAACACTAGTTTTTGTTCTTTAATAATAACTATTTGATTCATACTGTAGATGCATATATCCCTGGGTGTAATAAACCATGTTTAAGTAAAGTGTTTCTATAATGTTTCACCTTACTGAACATATTTTAAGGGTTTATTAATTATTCAGGATCACCACTGATACTGAAACATTACTGTGCAAACACTCTTATTTCGACCTGTATACACCTATGTCAATGTCATTGGGATTACTTAATCCAATGCAATGGCAGAGGTATAATATATACCTCTGCAGAGGTATAATATATACCTCTGCAGTGGCAGAGGTATATATTATACCGCAGTGTGAAGCACATAGTGAGAGTTAGGTTTTTATGATGTTACCTTGACTGTATAAATCACTAAAGCGCTGTTTATAATTGTTGCATTGAAATTTCAACACCAGGAAAATCAACTTGACGACAGGTGGTAAGATGCTTTCTTTCCTCCTTACACAAACTCCAGCACCAACACCATGCTCTCTTAACCCTTTGGGGGTCCAAGGGGGGTCTCCGAAACTCGTTCTCAGGGTCACGAATTTAGAAAAAAAAAAAATTATTTTTCTTATAGAATGATAGAGAATCTTTTCCGATCATAACGCCACAAAAATTATGAAATTTGATCGAAAACTAAAGGAATTATGCTTTCGCGAAGTTAGCGGTAGCCATGACACTTACGCATCGGCGATTTCGCCCACTTTGAGCCCTATTTTCGGCACATTGCAATGTTTCAGTCTACTACAATTATAGCTATTTCGCTAGAACTCCATTTGTTCTATCGATTGAGTACACGAAACTGCCTATTTACCAATTTCAACTACCCAAAATAGTGGTCAGAAAATGGCAATTTGGCCAATTTCACACAAATTTCAAACGATGCCAATTTCAAAATAGGACCCATAATAAACAAGACAGACATTCCTGGCACTAAAATAACATCTTCTCTGTTCATTAGTTACGTCTCCAGGCCCTCTTACATTACTTTTGCTTTCCATTTTGAATTTTTATTCTCACAAAAAATAGAAGATTTATTGTTATGTATACAACTGCATCATTGTAAAAATGGTATAAATAATATCAGAGCACTTGTGCATGAGTATTAGACTCGCCAGTTGATGTGTATTGGACGCATGGTGTGATTTGTTTACTCTTGAACATCGTCAAAATCGAACATTTTCGCTACTTTGAGCTCAATTTCAAGGTACTTGTTATTGTCAAACCAATCAAATCATCTCTATTTCTGTAATATATCTTCCATTCTATCAAATAAGAAAAAGAAAACGAGAATACAACAATAAATACCATACGAAAATAGACTGCAAAGTCGCTGTTTTAAACCAAAAACACGGTCAGAGTTTTTTTTTCCTCATTATGCACTGTGTGGTGCAGGAATTTTTATACCGCGCACACTGACCGCACAGACCCATTCTATCACATCTAGGCCTAACAGCCTGTTTCTGCTTGATTTGAGGGCGCTAGAATTTAGGAGTACTAGTACGTCAATAACCCCAGTGCGTAAGACGTACTAGTACGACCAAAACCCCGAAAGGGTTAATTAAAGATCAACACTGATACTTTCTCTGAAGCAAATACAACCTACCACAGTTTGCCCCAAGCAGTGATAGTTAGTGATTCATGTAGTAAACATCAGTGACCATCTTCTCGTTTGTACTGACATGGTATGCTGGAATAAAGTGAAGTAATTCACTGAAGTAGGTATTTCACAGGCAGGAACCAGGTAAATTCTCATGTGTTACCCTGCCACTGTAGGTATAGTGGAGCCAGAGAGTCCTAGTGCCTTTAATTAAGTCTGACATAAAACTACGGTGCCACATCACCTAAAGAGATCTGCACCGTACAGGAGAGGTCCAACATGTGATTAGGTAGCTAGCTAGAAACCTAACTCACTCTCGTCACACGCCCTCTCCTGTATTAACTAGTCTTCTTTATCAGTTCAAAATGTCGTCAGCTGCTGTTTTCAAGACTGCTCTCCACTTTCCAAAACAAGAATACTGTTCAGCAGTGATTCTCTGGTCCGAGACCGAGAATTGTTACACTTATGTTAGACACAACAGGAGGATCTGACATTGAGAACATCCGGAGAATCTACTTTAGTACCAGAGTCCCACAGGACACTATCTTCATGCAAATAGTTTCCCCTTAAGACACCATCTTCATGCAGATACTTGAATGACAGCCTTTTGTGCTAGAGTCAACACTTTGTGAAAAGCTTGCAATAGTGCACTAGAAACTGATATCATCCCAGGCCTAAGCTGTCAGTCAGCTCTGCCACCCTGTGGTTATTTTGCATCTGTTATCGCTCGGTTGCGATTATTGCATCACACTATTATCTTCATGAAGAGCGCAGTCACTCATGATAGTGTGAGACATCTCACACTCTCATGAGTACACACGGGACTATTCTACTACTACTAGTGATAATAATAATAAGAATAAAGAACAACACAACACCGTGGGTGTCAGTGTTCCATTAAGAACTATCTTAAAGATGAATCTTTATGATAATTCTTAAGGGGGTTAAAAGCAGAGATATTTTCCTTGTGTTTCTCCTGCTACTCAAGACTCTTATCACACTCTTAAGTAGACATGGAACCCCGGAAATTCTATTCACTTCACTACAACACTGGCTACTCTCCTCGGTGCTTTCTATACCCTACTTTCACTCATTTTCACACCTTGCTCTTCCATTCTACCTTCCTCTTCACACTTGGAAAAGAGGAAGTTTGGATTCCTAGAAGTGATGTAGTTACAGTGAACAGAAGAGGTGGACGTGTGACGTCTTACAGTGATGTTACAGTGACATGCTTTCTTAAAGCAAAGTAATTGTCATCGCTGTTCACTCATTAAATACAAGAAATAACTAAAAAGTTCACAATACTTGTTTTATTGTGAGGTGAGGACATACTTCCAAGTTCAGTTCTCGCCACCATAACAAGCCTACGTGATGTTCTCGCCACCATAACAAGCCTACGTGATGTTCTCGCCACCATAACAAGCCTACGTGAATGTTCTCGCCACCATAACAAGCCTAGGTGATGTTCTCGCCACCATAACAAGCCTAGGTGATGTTCTCGCCACCATAACAAGCCTACGTGATGTTCTCGCCACCATAACAAGCCTACGTGATGTTCTCAACACCATAACAAGCCTACGTGATGTTCTCGCCACCATAACAAGCCTAGGTGATGTTCTCGCCACCATAACAAGCCTACGTGATGTTCTCGCCACCATAACAAGCCTACGTGATGTTCTCGCCACCATAACAAGCCTACGTGATGTTCTCGCCACCATAACAAGCCTACGTGATGTTCTCAACACCATAACAAGCCTACGTGATGTTCTCGCCACCATAACAAGCCTACGTGATGTTCTCGCCACCATAACAAGCCTACGTGATGTTCTCGCCACCATAACAAGCCTACGTGATGTTCTCGCCACCATAACAAGCCTACGTGATGTTCTCGCCACCATAACAAGCCTACGTGATGTTCTCGCCACCATAACAAGCCTACGTGATGTTCTCGCCACCATAACAAGCCTACGTGATGTTCTCCACCATAACAAGCCTAGTGATTTCTCGCCACCATAACAAGCCTACGTGATGTTCTCGCCACCATAACGCCTACGTGATGTCTCGCCACCATAACAAGCCTACGTGATGTTCTCGCCACCATAACAAGCCTACGTGATGTTCTCGCCACCATAACAAGCCTACGTGATGTTCTCGCCACCATAACAAGCCTACGTGATGTTCTCGCCACCATAACAAGCCTACGTGATGTTCTCCCACCATAACAAGCCTAGTGATGTTCTCGCCACCATAACAAGCCTAGGTGATGTTCTCGCCACCATAACAAGCCTACGTGATGTTCTGCCACCATAACAAGCCTACGTGATGTTCTCCCACCATAAAGCCTAGTGATGTTCTCGCCACCATAACAAGCCTACGTGATGTTCTCGCCACCATAACAAGCCTAGTGATGTTCTCGCCACCATAACAAGCCTAGTGATGTTCTCGCCACCATAACAAGCCTACGTGATGTTCTCCCACCATAACAAGCCTAGTGATGTTCTCGCCACCATAACAAGTACGTGATGTTCTCGCCACCATAACAAGCCTACGTGATGTTTCGCCACCATAACAAGCCTACGTGATGTTCTGCACACCATAACAAGCCTACGTGATGTTCTCGCCACCATAACAAGCCTACGTGATGTTCTCGCCACCATAACAAGCCTACGTGATGTTCTCGCCACCATAACAAGCCTAGTGATGTTCTCGCCACCATAACAAGCCTACGTGATGTTCTCCACCATAACAAGCCTAGTATGTTCTCGCCACCATAACAAGCCTACGTGATGTTCTCGCCACCATAACAAGCCTACGTGATGTTCTCGCCACCATAACAAGCCTACGTGATGTTCTCGCCACCATAACAAGCCTAGTGATGTTCTCCCACCATAACAAGCCTACGTGATGTTCTCGCCACCATAACAAGCCTAGGTGATGTTCTCAACACCATAACAAGCCTACGTGATGTTCTCGCCACCATAACAAGCCTAGGTGATGTTCTCGACACCATAACAAGCTAGTGATGTTCTCCCACCATAACAAGCCTAGTATGTTCTCGCCACCATAACAAGCCTACGTGATGTTCTCGCCACCATAACAAGCTCGTGATGTTCTCAACACCATAACAAGCCTACGTGATGTTCTCGCCACCATAACAAGCCTAGGTGATGTTCCGCCACCATAACAAGCCTACGTGATGTTCTCGCCACCATAACAAGCCTAGGTGATGTTCTCAACACCATAACAAGCCTACGTGATGTTCTCGCCACCATAACAAGCCTAGGTGATGTTCTCACCACCATAACAAGCCTACGTGATGTTCTCGCCACCATAACAAGCCTACGTGATGTTCTCAACACCATAACAAGCCTACGTGATGTTCTCGCCATAATAACAAGCCTACGTGATGTTCTCGCCACCATACAAGCCTACGTGATGTTCTCGCCACCATAACAAGCCTACGTGATGTTCTCGCCACCATAACAAGCCTACGTGATGTTCTCGCACCATAACAAGCCTACGTGATGTTCTCGACACATAACAAGCCTACGTGATGTTCTCGCCAGCATATCATGCCTAACGATGTTCTCACGCTATCATGGTGATGTTTCAAAGCCTATACACAGTGTGTTCTCACACATAATCAGTCCTACGAGTTCTCCACCACAGCTACGTGCTGTTCTCGACACGCATCCCACACCACTAAGGTCAGTCCACACTACCATCCAACGATTACCTTCACCGATGTCTCGCCTACCATATACCAGCTAGGATCTCAACACCATCATGCTCCACCTATCAACAACTTAGTGATGCCCACACTAATGTCGCCCACATTGCATGACCCCACACTATGTCGCCACACTTTCATCCACACAATGTCGTCCACCTAATGCTCGCCACATTCATCCCACACTAATGCTCGCCCTCACTGTCTCCCACACTAATGCTCGCCACACTAATGCTCGCCTACACTTGTCTCTCCCACACTAATGTCGCCCTATCACTTGTCATTACAAGTTCTCCACACTAATGCTCGCCCCACACTTGTCGTACCCACACTAATGCTCGCCCACACTTACGCCCCTAATGCTCGTCCAACTAATGCTCGCCACACTATGCACGACCCCCACTAATACCCCACACAATGTCGCCCCACACCATGTCAGCAACTAATGCTCGCCCACACTAATGCTCGCCCCACACTATGTCATACCCCCACACTAATGCTCGCCCCACACTTGTCATACCACACACTAATGCTCGCCCACATTGTCATACCCCCACACTAATGCTCGCCCACTACTAATGCTCGTCCCACACTTGTCATACCCCACACTAATGGTCGTCCCACACTTGTCATACCCCACACTAATGCTCGTCCCACACTTGTCATACCCCACACTAATGCTCGCCCCACACTAATGCTCGTCCCACACTTGTCATACCTCACACTAATGCTCGTCCAACACTTGTCATACCCACACTAATGTGTCGTCCCACACTTGTCATCCACACCACACTAATGGTCGTCCCACACTTGTCATACCCCCACTAATGGTCGTCCCACACTTGTCATACCCCACACTAATGCTCGTCCCACACTTGTCATACCCCCACTAATGGTCGTCCCACACTTGTCATACCCAACACTAATGCTCGCCCACACTTGTCATACCCCACACTAATGGTCGTCCCACACTTGTCATACCCCACACTAATGCTCGCCCTACACTTGTCATACCCCACACTAATGCTCGCCCCACGCTAATGCTCGTCCCACACTTGTCATACCCCACACTAATGCTCGTCCCACACTTGTCATACCCCACACTAATGGTCGTCCCACACTTGTCATACCCCACACTAATGCTCGTCCCACACTTGTCATACCCCACACTAATGCTCGCCCTACACTTATACCCCACACTAATGGTCATCCCACACTTGTCATACCCCACACTAATGGTCGTCCCACACTTG
This sequence comes from Cherax destructor, assembly GCA_009830355.1. Classification (NCBI taxonomy): domain Eukaryota; kingdom Metazoa; phylum Arthropoda; class Malacostraca; order Decapoda; family Parastacidae; genus Cherax; species Cherax destructor. The sequence goes on from WNWK01000582.1 coordinate 194,199, forward strand.
TCATACCCCACACTAATGCTCGCCCCACACTAATGCTCGCCCCACACTAATGCTCGTCCCACACTTGTCATACCCCACACTAATGGTCGTCCCACACTTGTCATACCCCACACTAATGCTCGTCCCACACTTGTCATACCCCACACTAATGCTCGTCCCACACTTGTCATACCCCACACTAATGCTCGCCCTATACTTGTCATACCCCACACTAATGCTCGCCCCACACTAATGCTCGTCCCACACTTCTCATACCCCACATTAATGGTCGTCCCACACTTGTCATACCCCACACTAATGGTCGTCCCACACTTGTCATACCCCACACTAATGGTCGTCCCACACTTGTCATACCCCACACTAATGGTCGTCCCACACTTGTCATACCCCACACTAATGGTCGTCCCACACTTGTCATACCCCACACTAATGCTCTGACCACACTTGTCATACCCCACACTAATGCTCTGACCACACTTGTCATACCCCACACTAATGGTCGTCCCACACTTGTCATACCCGACACTAATGGTCGTCCCACACTTGTCATACCCCACACTAATGGTCGTCCCACACTTGTCATACCCCACACTAATGCTCGTCCCACACTTGTCATACCCCACACTAATGCTCGTCCCACACTTGTCATACCCCACACTAATGCTCGCCCTATACTTGTCATACCCCACACTAATGCTCGCCCCACACTAATGCTCGTCCCACACTTGTCATACCCCACACTAATGGTCGTCCCACACTTGTCATACCCCACACTAATGGTCGTCCCACACTTGTCATACCCCACACTAATGGTCGTCCCACACTTGTCATACCCCACACTAATGCTCTGACCACACTTGTCATACCCCACACTAATGCTCTGACCACACTTGTCATACCCCACACTAATGGTCGTCCCACACTTGTCATACCCCACACTAATGGTCGTCCCACACTTGTCATACCCCACACTAATGGTCGTCCCACACTTGTCATACCCCACACTAATGGTCGTCCCACACTTGTCATACCCCACACTAATGCTCTGACCACACTTGTCATACCCCACACTAATGCTCTGACCACACTTGTCATACCCCACAATAATGCTCGCCCTACACTTGTCATACCCCACACTAATGCTCGTCCCACACTAATGCTCGCCCTACACTTGTCATACCCCACACTAATGTTCGCCCCACACTAATGCTCGTCCCACACTTGTCATACCCCACACTAATGCTCGTCCACACTTGTCATACCCCACACTAATGCTCGTCCCACACTTGTCATACCCCACACTTGTCATACCCCACAATAATGCTCGCCCTACACTTATCATACCCCACACTAATGCTCGTCCCACACTTGTCATACCCCACACTAATGCTCGTCCCACACTTGTCATACCCCACACCTATGCTCGCCTCACACCTGTCAGTCCATCCACACCAATCCCTGCCCCACACCCGTCAGCACCTCCACATCTATGCCTGCCCCACACCTGTCAGTACCTCCACACCAATGCTTGGTCCACACCCGTTAGTATCCCCACACCCATGCTGCTCGCCCCCACACCTGTCAGCACCTCAACACCCATGCTCACCCCACACCTGTCGGCACCTCCACACCCATGCTCGCCCCACACCTGTCAGCACCTCCACACCCATGCTCGCCCAACACCTGTCAGCAAATCCACACCCATGCTCGCCCCACACCTGTCAGTACCCACCATCCCACGCCCCCACACCCACGCCTCGACCCTACACTCCCGCCCCACCACGTAACACTCATGTCCCACCCCTCTTACACCCACGCCCGGTCCCCTCACACTCACGCCCCGCGCCCTACAGGAGACAGTAGGGTGAGGAGACAGTAGGACGAGGAGACACTAGGGCGAGGAGACAGTAGGGCGAGGAGACAGTAGGGCGAGGAGACAGTAGGGTGAGGAGACAGTAGGACGAGGAGACACTAGGGCGAGGAGACAGTAGGGCGAGGAGACACTAGGGCGAGGAGACAGTAGGGTGAGGAGACAGTAGGACGAGGAGACACTAGGGCGAGGAGACAGTAGGGCGAGGAGACAGTAGGGCGAGGAGACAGTAGGGTGAGGAGACAGTAGGACGAGGAGACACTAGGGCGGAGGCGAGGACAGTAGGGCGAGGAGACAGTAGGAGGAGACAGTGGTGAGGGGAGTGGAGGGGACATAGGGTGAGAGAAGACGAGAGACAGTGGGAGGAGACAGACAGTAGGGTGAGGAGACAGTAGGGTGAGGAGACAGTGAGGAGACATGGGAGGAGACAGTAGGCGATGAGACACTAGGGCGAGGAGACAGTAGGGCGAGGAGACAGTAGGGGAGGAGACAGTAGGGTGAGGAGACAGTGGGGCGAGGAGACAGTAGGGTGAGGAGACAGTAGGAGGAGAGACAGTAGGCGAGGAGACAGTAGGGCGAGGAGACAGTAGGGCGAGGAGACAGTAGGGTGAGGAGACAGTAGGGCGAGGAGACAGTAGGGTGAGGAGACAGTAGGGTGAGGAGACAGTAGAGCGAGGAGACAGTAGGGCGAGGAGACAGTAGGGCGAGGAGACAGTAGGGTGAGGAGACAGTAGGGCGAGGAGACAGTAGGGCGAGGAGACAGTAGGGCGAGGAGACAGTAGGGCGAGGAGACAGTAGGGCGAGGAGACAGTAGGGTGAGGAGACAGTAGGGTGAGGAGACAGTAGGGCGAGGAGACAGTAGGGCGAGGAGACAGTAGGACGAGGAGACACTAGGGCGAGGAGACAGTAGGGCGAGGAGACAGTAGGGGAGGAGACAGTAGGGTGAGGAGACAGTAGGGCGAGGAGACAGTAGGGGAGGAGACAGTAGGAGCGAGGAGACAGTAGGGCGAGGAGACAGTAGGGCGAGGAGACAGTAGGAAGCGAGGAGACAGTAGGGTGAGGAGACAGTAGGTAGGGACAGTAGGGGAGGAGACAGTAGGGTGAGGAGACAGTAGGGCGAGGAGACAGTAGGGCAGGAGACAGTAGGAGCAGAGGAGACACTAGGGCGAGGAGACAGTAGAGGTGAGGAGACAGTAGGGTGAGAGACAGTAGGAGCGAGAAGGAGACAGTAGGCGAGGAGACATAGGGCGAGGAGACAGTAGGGCAGGAGACAGTAGGGTGAGGAGACAGTAGGGCGAGGAGACAGTAGGACAAGGAGACACTAGGGCGAGGAGACAGTAGGGCGAGGAGACAGTAGGGTGAGGAGACAGTAGGGTGAGGAGACAGTAGGGCGAGGAGACAGTAGGATGAGGGGACAGTAAAGTCAGAAGACAGTAATACTTTCATTCTAGTCTTACCTCAGTAAGTACACTCAACACTGGTCTTGAGGCGCCTGTGTTACACTCACCTGGAAAAGAGACAATGTTAATATAAAAGACTATACACACACACACACACACACACACACACACATAAATACATACATATATATATATATATATATATATATATATATATATATATATATATATATATATATATATATATATATATATATATATATATTATATAATGAAATATGCCACAGTGAAAATAGGAAATAAAATCTGAGCGATTTTATGTGCTTTCGCACATATCTTCAGAGGAATAGAAAAAGAGGCAAGAGAATCACATTTTATATGTTAATGAGTGAGGTGACACTTGACAGGTCCGGCACAAACCTAACCCACACATACACTGGTCCAACATTAAATTGTTCACGTAACAAACAACACACACTGTATTTTTGTGAAAAATATTTTTAACTTTAAAATTATGAACAATATTCTGGACTATAAAACTGTGAAGTTTATACATTCCAGAACACATATTTGAAATATGTTGTGTCATACTAAATAAGAGATTATTCCACAATATTTCGTTGAACTGTAGAATTACAGGGAAGTAATTCTTTGGTATTAGTCCAGTCTACACAATGGTCTGTATCCCTTACATGCATGAACAAAGCACTGGATTCTTGTCCACTAGATACTGCACATTTACGTTGTTTAATTCTGGTCTCAAGAGACTTGCCAGTTTGTCCTAAATAAAAGGTACCACAACTTTTACACGGGATGGAGAACACACGACCTACAGATTCCTCGGGAGAACTTTTAATTTTTGTTTCACTGTATTACAAGTTGTGTGTTCTCCACCCCATGTAAAAGTTGTGGTACCTTTAATTTAGGACAAACTGGCACATCTCTCGAGAACAATACAGAGAATAAAGGGGGAAAATCAGAATAAAGATACCCAAGTGTTACACAAGTCTCTCATTCATCAAGTTGTCGGCTCTCTGAACCATTTATCTACAATTCTCTTTAAAGTATTCCAGTCTCATGTAAAGGTCGAATTTAAGAAGGTCATCTGTGTCGCGGAACAGTTCCCACAAAATAATTTGAGAGCGTGGAACACTAGGAAGGTCACCAAGCAGGTGGGTACTTCACCATAGTGCAGGTGAGAGTGATACTTGTTCATCCTCGCACACCGTATTTCCTCTCGTGTTCTCTCCTTATCTCACATTATCCATCATCATGATGTGTATCTGAGAGTGAGGAACATCGCGAGAGTAAGAGCACTCAGAGGAAGATAGGAACATAACAAGATCCTATGCCTGAGAGTAAAAGTACTCATGAGTCAGGAGATAGAAGCATCACAAGGTATCTGAGAGTTAAAGTACTCAAGACTAAGTAGACAGGAGCTTCACAAGGTCTTGTACCTGAGTGAGAGTACTCTAGACAGCCTGGTGAAACTGTTCCCTACACGTAGTGAACACTCAACAGCTGTGGTGAACATTCAACAGCTGTGGTGAACATTCAAGAGCTGTGGTGAACATTCAAGAGTCATGGTGAACATATAATAGCCGTGGTGAACTTTCAACAAGCCTGGAGGTGCGGCCTGGGTGACCTGTATAACATGGGGCAAAGAGAGAACAGTGGTCTGCACAGTAGTTAGTGACCTTGCTTATGTGCTGCAGCTGCTGTGATCAGATGGCCACTAGTTCTAACAAATACATAACACATACAGTATAGTATGATATCACAAAAGCTTAATACCAAGCTATAAGATTTTATTATAAAACTGCTTACAGTACTATTTACACTCAAACACATGAACATGCTCTCTCTCTCTCTCTCTCTCTCTCTCACACACACACACAAACCACCACAGGTTTAGAGTACTGGAGCACTGAGAAGCAGGTTCATCAACAATAAGCATCACGGGTTAACAGAAAGTAAACACTATCTTACAAAGCTGCAAGAGAGCTATGACAAGGTAAGAGGCGTGAGGTGAGAGAGGATGGGACGGGTTGCCTGCATATTCTTGGACCACAAGATGGAATCTGACATTGTAATGCACAAGAGAGACGGCACAAACTTAAGAGGACCGGGAAACAATAACAAGCAAGGAACTACAGAGGATGAAAGACTATGTTACAAGGAAAAGAGAGAATGATCGTCAGAGAGGAGGCGTCAGACTCTGCATGTATTAGAAGAGAGGATTGAAATGACTCGGTACGTAACTAGTAGTGTTTGTGATGCACGTGAATGACATGCCGGGTGAGGTCGAGGCTGACGTGTGTAACATTAACGAAGAGAATATGAACCACAGACGACAAGGAAAACTTACAATAGCACCAAGACAAACTGTAGGATGAATCAGACAAGCCATTAGTGCAATTAAATCCCAGCAAATGCAAAGTTATGAAATTTGGAGAAGTGAAAAGACTAGAAAGTGAGTACAGGCTCGGGGATATATCCTGAAAAACTTCCGTAAAGAAGTACGTAGCGTTGGACAGAGTGCCGAGCATATCGCATGAGGCGCACATCAACTGAATGACAACTGCAGCGAATAAGCACTTGGTAAATATGAGATTAATTGTCAGGAACTTGAAGAGTCATTCATGAACCTACAGATGACACCTGTCAAGCTAATCGTGGATTATGACATCACAAAGAACTCGCGCCTGAGGAAGCATGTCAAGAACTTGAAGAAAGCACTGGTGGTATAAACTGTGAGAACAGATTAAAGGAACTGAACCTGATAATATTAGATCATAAAAGAACCGGAGAAGGAGTGATAACAATGCACAAATTACTCAGGAGGAATCGATGGAGTGAAGAGAGACAGACTGTTGGAGGCAAGAAATGGATACACGAGGGCACATTTTAAAGATACGTGTACAGGTGAATTACAACGATGTCAGCAAGTGAGTAGCAAAATTGAGGTGGAAAGACATAGGGGAAGAAGAAGTGGTTGATGGCTCTGAATAACGACTTTAAGAACATGTAAGACAGGGTCCACGAAACCAGGAGAAGTAAACCAGGACAGCAGTAGTTAAGAAGCAAGGCCAGGAGCTGAGACTCGACCACTGCAACCACATATAGGAGCACTTTGGCTTGATCTTTTCAGCAGTCAGAACACAATGGAAAGGACACAAGTTAACTTCCCAGGCGGGACAAGACACGAGCAAAATCCCCTTATACCTGCTGTCGCTGTTCACCTAGTAGTAATTAGGTACAAGGGTATTAGTTACCTCACACCTGCTGTCGTTGTTCACCTAGCAGTAACTAGGTATCAGGGTGTTAGTTGACTGTTGTGGGTCACATCCAGTGGTAAGAAGTTAAAATTTAAATAATAACAATGATGACAGGAAAGAAAGAGCCTCGTTGAGCACCCAGGTGAGAGGTGAGCAAGTAACATGTTAGAGCAGTGAATCACTGTATGATGAACCAGGGAAGTTAATGTGACAGTGTTAGAGCAGTGAATCACTGTATGATGAACCAGGGAAGTTAATGTGACAGTGTTAGAGCAGTGAATCACTGTATGATGAACCAGGGAAGTTAATGTGACAGTGTTAGAGCAGTGAATCACTGTATGATGAACCAGGGAAGTTAATGTGACAGTGTTAGAGCAGTGAATCACTGTATGATGAACCAGGGAAGTTAATGTGACAGTGTTAGAGCAGTGAATCACTGTATGATGAACCAGGGAAGTTAATGTGACAGTGTTAGAGCAGTGAATCACTGTATGATGAACCAGGGAAGTTAATGTGACAGTGTTAGAGCAGTGAATCACTGTGTGAACCAGGGAAGTTAATGTGACAGTGTTAGAGCAGTGAATCACTGTATGAACCAGGGAAGTTAATGTGACAGTGTTAGAGCAGTGAATCACTGTATGAACCAGGGAAGTTAATGTGACAGTGTTAGAGCAGTGAATCACTGTATGAACCAGGGAAGTTAATGTGACAGTGTTAGAGCAGTGAATCACTGTGATGAGACCAGGGAAGTTAATGTGACAGTGTTAGAGCAGTGAATCACTGTATGATGAACCAGGGAAGTTAATGTGACAGTGTTAGAGCAGTGAATCACTGTATGATGAACCAGGGAAGTTAATGTGACAGTGTTAGAGCAGTGAATCACTGTATGATGAACCAGGGAAGTTAATGTGACAGTGTTAGAGCAGTGAATCACTGTGTGAACCAGGGAAGTTAATGTGACAGTGTTAGAGCAGTGAATCACTGTATGAACCAGGGAAGTTAATGTGACAGTGTTAGAGCAGTGAATCACTGTATGAACCAGGGAAGTTAATGTGACAGTGTTAGAGCAGTGAATCACTGTATGAACCAGGGAAGTTAATGTGACAGTGTTAGAGCAGTGAATCACTGTGTGAACCAGGGAAGTTAATGTGACAGTGTTAGAGCAGTGAATCACTGTATGATGAACCAGGGAAGTTAATGTGACAGTGTTAGAGCAGTGAATCACTGTATGATGAACCAGGGAAGTTAATGTGACAGTGTTAGAGCAGTGAATCACTGTATGAACCAGGGAAGTTAATGTGACAGTGTTAGAGCAGTGAATCACTGTATGATGAACCAGGGAAGTTAATGTGACAGTGTTAGAGCAGTGAATCACTGTATGAACCAGGGAAGTTAATGTGACAGTGTTAGAGCAGTGAATCACTGTATGATGAACCAGGGAAGTTAATGTGACAGTGTTAGAGCAGTGAATCACTGTATGAACCAGGGAAGTTAATGTGACAGTGTTAGAGCAGTGAATCACTGTGTGATGAACCAGGGAAGTTAATGTGACAGTGTTAGAGCAGTGAATCACTGTATGAACCAGGGAAGTTAATGTGACAGTGTTAAAGCAGTGGAAGGTACTAGTAGTGCACAGGTAGTACGTGGAAGGTAAGACAGGTAAGACAGGTAAGACAGGTAAGACAGGTAAGACAGGTAAGACAGGTAAGACAGGTAAGACAGGTAAGACAGGTAAGACAGGTAGCAGCAGGTCTTAAGGCAAGTAGGAAAGGCTGACTCTATGGTTTAACTAGATGCGACAAAGCCAAGGGGACTCAAGTAGAACCAAACCTCAAGAGACAGAACCCAAGAGCTAGAGGCTAACATCCTAAAACCAATAGGCGAATACACACATCGAATGAATCGAGTTGAGAAGGTGGACCCAAGGCGCCAGAGACCGACATCCACAAACACAGGTAAGCACAGGTAGGTAGCATCTCTCTCCTCCTGTCTCGCTGTTGCTTGCCCTCTCCTTGTTGCATGGAGCGTGTGCGTCACCCTGGCGGGCTCTCCCAGCAACCAACCACACCACAATATACGGAAGTTAAGTTTATGGTATAAACACCCGTGTGTAAAACTTGCAAGAGCAGGTCCCGCCCTACACTTGCCTCTAACGGTACGTGTGTGTGTGTGTATGTGTGTGTGTGTGTGTCTGTGTGTGTGTGTGTGTGTCTGTGTGTGTATGTCTGTGCCTGTGTTTCTGTCTGTCTGTGTGGGTGTGTGTGTTTAATCAATTAGCTTGCAAGAGTTAAGGTTTAGCTCTTGGGTCACATTTTGGAGTTTCAGTAAGCCTGGTCAACTAATTATTACCACCTAAAGAGTCAGACTTCACTGTCCTTATGCTGAAGCTCTCGCTTCACACGGCCAGGGGAGAAACACTGGACGTGTTTCCTTACACCTGTTGTCTATGTTCACCCATCAGTAAAATGGGTACTTGGGTGTTAGTCGACTGGTGTGGGTCGCATCCTGGGACAAAACTGACCTAATTTGCCCGAAATGCTCTGCATAACAAGGGGCTTTGTGTGTTGTAGTATGTCATTGATGTCAGCTAGGACTGTATACCTTGTACATGTACTTGTAGTAAATAAAGATATATATTATATTATTATAAAAGATCGTGAGGATCCAGTGTTTTTCTCTGTTGATTAAACTTGTTAAAACGTCTTCCTCAGATGTCCATCTTTGCTTGGTTTTCCTGGCGAGCTGCTGTGTAAACCACAGTCTGGGGTGGTAAGGTACACTCACAGTCTGGGGTGGTAAGGTACACTCACAGTCTGGGGTGGTAAGGTACACTCACAGTCTGGGGTGGTAAGGTACACTCACAGTCTGGGGTGGTAAGGTACACTCACAGTCTGGAGTGGTAAGGTACACTCACAGTCTGGGGTGCTAAGGTACACTCACAGTCTGGGGTGCTAAGGTACACTCACAGTCTGAGGTGGTACTTGTCTGGGGTGCTAACAGACACAGACTGGGGTGGGTCTTGCCTGGGGTGCTAACAGACACAGACTGGGGTGGGTCTTGTCTGGGTGCTAACAGACACAGACTGGGGTGGGTCTTGCCTGGGGTGCTAACAGACACAGACTGGGGTGGGTCTTGTCTGGGTGCTAACAGACACAGATTGGGGTGGGTCTTGCCTGGGGTGCTAACAGACACAGACTGGGGTGGGTCTTGTCTGGGTGCTAACAGACACAGACTGGGGTGGGTCTTGCCTGGGGTGCTAACATACACAGACTGGGGTGGGTCTTGCCTGGGGTGCTAACAGACACAGACTGGGGTGGGTCTTGCCTGGGGTGCTAACAGACACAGACTGGGGTGGATCTTGTCTGGGGTGCTAACAGACACAGTGTTATATTTCCTCAATGTTTACGTCGTGTAGTTGTGGTCGGAAGTAATTCAAATGTTTATTTCAATGTCGCGTATAAAATATTATTACGAGGAAAATTGTTATGAGGAAAATTATTAAGAGGAAAATAACTTAACGTTGCAACTTCTGCAATAAGAACGTGCATTAGTTAACGACTTACCCTTCGTGCATATCTACTTGCTTAAGATAGCTCTCAAATATTTATATTTCTCATTCATTTTCATTCAGTCATGATCAATCAAGTTAATGCATATTAACCTGATAGTAATGACATGTGAAAAAGTGTGGTTGAGGTGTGGCAGCGCTGGTTCGTAAGGGACCATCACAAGCCTGCATTGTTCCCACGAAAGGTTCAAAATTTAGGGATGGTTAAATATTGATATAATTTTTATTATTATTGCTGTGAGAGGATGTATTAAGAACGTCAGGTGGTTCATTGCATGTATCCTGAGACTTGTATATCTCTCAGTGTGTTTATACTGAGCGGGTGTACATCTGTGTAATTATACTGGGAGGTGAACATCTCTCAGAGTACGTGAAGAGGTGTACATCTCTGTACTCATCTATATGTAGTTGCCGGGGGTAGTCACAATTGTGCATACATGTTGAGAAGTGTACATCTCTCGGTATATTTATTACGAGAGGTGTACATCTTTCAAAGAATATATATTAAGAGGTATACACTTGTCAATGTATATATGTTGAGTGTTTACCTTATTCTGCTATTCACTGTTGGTGTACATGTTACATGTACCTTATTAACGGATGTTAAGCCAAATTAATGAAGCAAGGCAGTATTGTGTATATATTCGCAAGAGTATATCTCCCTTGACATACTGTTAGCGTAGGAGTGTACACATATTCTAATAATAATAATAATAATAATAATATCTTTATTTACTACAAGTACATGTACATATATACCTGACATATGCATTTTTGATACTTGACAGGACCTACATATAATGATATTAATCAGCAGTTACATTCTAACTATCTTGACGAATGTAAGTAAGTCACTTTGACTTTTTTAGGTTATCCCAGGTAATTTACATATATGCTACAAGGTATGATAATTGTACTTATGTGTACCTGTACCTAAACAAACTTACTTTCGAAGGGGAAAAATGTCTTTGTTACACTTAATATTTTATGGCCCGTTTTCTGTTTTCTTATAAAAGAAAACGTTTTCTGTATTCATTTCAAAGAAAACGTCTTTCTCAGTTGTGTTAAGGGCAATCTCTACTATTTTGAAGCACTTCGCATGCATGTGCTTAAGACTTGAGGGACTGAAGATTGATACAGACTGATCACGTTAAAGCTACCTCTCTAGTGCTGTATTTACCTGTATTCGACTTAAGAAGCATGCAGCACATGCCAGACATTTCGGGAAAAAATTAACAAAGTGTTATCCTGGTTATATAACCAAGTGTTATCCTGGGTGGCTAACCCCGGAGGGTTAGTAAGTTTATTCAGGTACAGGTACACATAAATACAATTACATAAATTATCATACACAGCAGCATATGTGTAATTACCTAGGAAAACCAAAAACAGCCAAAGTGACTTAATTCCATTGGATAACCCAAGAAAGGTAGTGCATTATCGAGGGTGTCTGTCTGTGTATTGCACGTGTCTTATTCTTCACATAGTTAGGGTATAACACCTAAAGTATCATTCTTATCAGAGGTGCTATTGATGTTATCTTAAATTATTGGAGTCACTTGCAATTAGTGAAACATTCTGGCGAGACTGGCAGAATTTAGGTTGTGGTTGGTTGGCTAAATGAGTTTAAAGCTTCTCGACTACATGAAAATCATTAATGATGATGTAATAAAAAAATTAAAATTACTATAAAAACACTTAGAAAAAATGGTATAAACAAGAAGACTGCATCAAAATGTGACCAGATTTGTGCACTATTTTTCAGTAAGAAAAAAAACAAGATTTAGTATTTTTTCGATTTTTTATTTTTTGTTCTGTGACTGCTTCTCCCCCTAAGGCTAAACGTGTTTCTCACCACCAGTCAAAAATACATTCATCTCTAAACCAGGTATTATAGTAAACTCTGGTGTATATGGTTCAGAGAGCTGGGATCATTATACGAGTGGCGTTGAAATCTTTTATTTTTGTTTTTGTTTTTCTTTTTGTTTTTGTTTTGTTTACTACTGTATTTTGTTTTTGTTTTCATTTTTGCTTTTTTTGTTTACTGTTGCATTCTGTTGTTTTAAAGTTTTATTCTTTCGTTTTTGTTTTCATTAGTTATTTTTTGTTTACAGTTGTATTTTGTGGTTTATATTGTTTTTGTTCTTGTGTTTTCTTAGTTATTTTTTGTTTACTGTTGTTCTTTGTTGTTTATATTTTTCTTGTTTTTTAATTTATTATTTTTCTTGTTTTTTGTTTATTGTTGTAATTATACTTTTTTGTTCGTTTTGTTTTTCTTTTCATTTATTTTTCTTGTTGCTGCTGTTTTTATAGTTATTTTTGTTACTTTTTTTGCCATAGCTCAATGACAGAGCGTTCAGCTCACAGCTTAAGGACCCGGGCTCAATCAGGGGCAGAGCTCAACACCTGGGCACGGTTCCTAACACCTTCTGTCCCACTTCAACAGGAACCCAAAACATCCCAGTTATTGAGGACATATCCTATTTAAATTGTACACATCCTACTTACTCAGGGCACATTCTAGTTACCCAGAATACATCCTAGTTACCCAAGACATCCTAGTTACAAACGACACATCCTAGTTGCCCAGCATCGAAGTTGCCAAGGACACATCCTAGTTACCAGGATGCATCTTAGTTACCCAGGATACGTCCTACTTACCCAGAACACATCCTAACTAGGACACATTCTTGTTACCCAGGACACATCCTTGGGAAAGACCTGAGGATCCCAACAGAAATCAGCCATACTACTTGACTTGGATGATATCCTGGGTTAGTTATTCCTATGGAAATCCGGATAAAGGTGTCACTGTTCTACTGAAAATAATCGATCACAGCTGCTGAGCTAACATATATAACAAAACAGTTGATCACAACTACCAAACTACCACAGATAACAACTGCTGAACTACCGTAGGTAAAATAATTGATAACTTTTAAACTACCATAGATAACAAAGTAGTTGTTAACTGATGAAATAACATATACAAGAGAACAAAGAAGTTGCATATACAAAAGAACAAAGTTGATAACCAAAACATCTGTGTTCTAAAATGTTCAGCTATAACATTAATACAAAACACGTATGTTATGCCAGGGTTATTACACGCAAGACGTTCACTCGTGAAATACGAGGTAGCAGGCCACAAAAAAGTGGTCTTGGGGTAGACTGGTCGTGGAGACCAACAGACCAGTCAAACATGACTGGCCTTTCCTGTTTTTAATTGAACGTGGGCGAGATTTCTGAAAGTGTACGTGTGTGTGTGTGTGTGTGTGTGTGTGTGTGTGTGTGTGTGTGTGTGAAGGGAGAGACTGGGATTGATTTATATGCACCAAAAGTTTAAATCCTTAAACACTAATACTGAAGCGATATTAAGAAGGAAGACAATGGGAAAAGAGAAACAAAGAAGGGAAAAATGAGAAACAAAGAAGGGAAAAATGAGAAACAAAGTAGGGAAAAATTAGAAACAAAGAATTGGAAAAAAGATAAACAAAGAAAGGAAAAAGAGAAACAAAGAAGGGAAAGAAGAGAACAAATGAAGGAAGAGAAACCGGAAAAGCAAATAAAGAAGAGGAGAGAAGCAAAGGAAGAGAAAGAAGAGAAGCAAATGAAGAGAAAGAAGAGAAGCAACGGAAGAGAAAGAAGAGAAGCAAAGGAAGAGAAAGAAGAGAAGCAAAGAAGAAAAAGATGAGAAAGTTGAGTAGGAGAATGAAGAGGAGGAAGAGGAATGCAGAAGATAAAGAGCAGCAGTAGAACCAAGAAAAAGAAAAAAAAAAAACTATGAATAAAGAAGATAAAAAAAAGAGGCAAGCGCTAGAGGATGAAAAGATAAATGGTGGTGAATAGTTTTCCCCAACCCAACATCTCCCCACACCCCCTCTCCCTTCTTTCTTCCTTTCCTTCCTCCCTTATTCATTCACTCCCTCTTTCACTCAGTGTAACAGTGGAGGTAAACACGCAGCTCTTGCTCCCACCACCCACGTACAACAGCCGCTGTGTCCATAACTACATCCACTGTACGTGAATGTTCAGGGCCTTAGTTCACCTCTAAATAAGGAAGAATGTAAATTCTCAGAGGTGAATAGGTTAAACTGGTCAATTAGCAAGAACTCATTTAAAATTAAGTCCTTTCTAAAAATTTCTCTTATACGTTTATTAAAGATATATTTTCTCATTTATGTTAATGTAAAAATTAATAATTTTGTAACAAAAGAACCTTAGAAAACTTACCTAACCTTATTATAACAAGCTCAATTAAATTTAGCCTAATCCAACTAAATATATTTTAGATAAGTTTACAATAATTTAATAATAAACAAACACAATGAAATATATTTTTTTTCGTTACATTCAGAATGATATCTGCGAAATTATTGCATACACAAATTTTCGCTTGCCATATTCGGCAAGAAGAGCATATATATGTCGTGCTAAATAGGTAAAACTTGCTATTTTGGCTTAAATAGCAATGCTCTTCCTGCCGAATAAGGCAAGCAAAAATTTGTGTATGCAATAATTTCGCAAAAATCATTCTGAACCTAACGAAAAATATATATTTCATCGTGTTTGTTTATTACTAAATAATTGTAAACTTATCTAAAATACATTTAGTTCGATTAGGCTAAATTAAATTGAGCTTGTTATAAGGTTAGGTAAGTTTTCTAAAGTTCTTTTAGACCAAAATTATTAATTTTTACATTAACATAAATGAAAAAAGGATTTGATTTAAAATGAGTTCTTGCTAATTGACCAATTTTACCTATTCGGCACCACACCCACCCACACACACATACATACATACATTATAAATATATATATATATATATATATATATATATATATATATATATATATATATATTTTCACACGGAATATACGTGTATTTGCGGCGATGCGCAAGCCGATCAATATGGTCTACATGGTCTAAACTGTTCCAAAACCAAGGGCAACGACATCATAAAGAGAACCCTTGCTTCAGCTGGATGCCCAGCAGAAAGAAAGCCCCGATCACTAGCAGCCAACAATACCCACAACCCAGCAAATCGCCCCGACGGGATCACCATCTATCCTTGGAAGAATGGCAAGCTCTTAGCATGGGACTATACATGTGTCGACACTGGCTAACACCTACATCCATCACAGTGTCGGGCGACAGGGAGGAGTACAAGATCGGCACGTACAGGGACATAAGCCAACAGTATCAATTTGTCCCAGTGGGATCAGAAACCTTGGGAGCATGGGGAAAGAATGCAACACGTTTCCTTAAAGAACTGGGCTCCAGACTCATCGACACCACCAGGGACCCAAGGGCAGTCACTTTCATGTTCCAGCGCCTCAGCGTGGCCATCCAGAGGGGAAATGCATGCTGCATACTGGGCTCGCGTCCGGCTTCGGAGGAGCTGGAGGAGATTCATAATCTTTGATATATTGTACCATTGTATTCATGTTCATGTTTGTATTTTCTGTCAATGTATTCTGTCTATTAATAAAGCATTCATATAACATATATAGGGGTGGTAGGAGAAGAAAATATTCAAACAGCTCCGGGGAGAACCTCGAGTTTTCTCTGAGGTGCGTTTATCGTCTTCTCTGAGGATGAGGGTCCCCAGTCAAGTTCTAGAGGTGGTACCTCCTATATATATTTTTTTAAATATATATATATATATATATATATATATATATATATATATATATATATATATATATATATATATATATATATATATATATATATATATATGTCGTGCCGATTAGGTAAAACTGGTCAATTAGCAAGAACTCGTCTAAAATTAAGTCCTTTCTAAAATTTTCTCTTATACGTTTAAAGATATTTTTTTTCATTTATGTTAAAGTAAGAATTTATAATTTTGTACCAAGAGAAACTTTGAAAACCTACCTAACCTTATTATAACAACCGCAATTTAATTTAGCCTAACCCAACTAAATATATTTTAGATACTTTAACATTAATTTAATAATAAACAAACACAATGAAATATATTTTTTTCGTTATGTTCAGAATGATTTTGGCGAAATTATTGCATACACAAATTTTCACTTGTTTTATATGGCAAGGTGAGCGTTGCTATTTAAGCCAAAATCGCAAGTTTTACCTAATCGGCACGACATATATATATATATATATTATATATTATATATATGCAACACAATCGCAAACAGACGATCTTAACAATAACTCTGTGTCGTGGGCTGCCACTGATACCTTCTATCTTGCCTTAACAGAATTTCCCCTCCTATCTGTTGATGTCTTACACTATTGCAAACTCCTGAAGACGCACAAGAGTGCGAAAGCCCTAGAGCTAAAGATTTCCCTTCCCATGTGGCTTGTTCTGTATGCATATATAGAGTGGAATGTTCAACACATGTTAATTCTCGCTGTTACACTAAAACGAAAGTATGTATTTGCACTCTTATGAAAGGGATAGTAATATAGTGATGTCAGTGTCAGACAAGATAACTTGCTGGATGTTGTGTATCTCAGTAGAGACATCAAGATGAACCTTGACTTGACATCATAATCCCGCTGACCTTCACGCAACAGCTGTTTCAATCATGATATAAGCGCGTTATGTAATTACATCGTAATTACCCAGCGGTAATTACGTACCGGTAATTACATAGTTGTATTTGCGTGTTTTGATCAGCAGCTCTGTGATCAACATCTTAACTTTTTCTTGGACGATTTTCTGGAACTAATGTATCTCATTTATAAATATAAATCTTGACTCATTACTTTGTTTAATTTTTGTACCACTGTAACGGTTTACAAGTGTTTCATAACCTGTCTACAAGTCCTGTGTTATTATTCTTTATTCCATAGCTCTGGTTCCACTTGTAAAGAACAGTTTTCATCTACGATGTTATATCTTGGAATATTATTTGATGTGATTATGTTCCTGCTCTTCTTTTTCATTCTTGTAGCGTCCTCAGGCGGGCGGCGCCATAATCAAACTTCACTCCTCACTTCAAATTTGTGGCCTTTCTTCGCAATTCTTGTTTAAAACTTTTGATACAAGTCTTGTGGCAAACCATAGCGTCCTCAGTTCAAATTAATAACCTTGCTTCGTAATTATTGTTCACAAATTTTGGTACAAGTCTTGTGGCAAACCTTCGGACCTTCTCTCTGTGTCGTGTGTTTAATTAAGTGTTGGCAACACTGTGGATTACTGGGCCGTATGCTGTACATAACGTCTTCAAAAAATTATTTGCATATTATTTGCATTCCCAAATGCCACTCTTGTGTTTACAAGTTTGGCTACACTGCTGTTGTTATTGTGTTAGTGTGAGTGTCTGGTGGAGAGCTCTTGTGTAGAATCTTGGTCTTCATGTTATGTTTTAAGAGTTCCTGTTCAGCCAGCCCCTGTTTTGCCAGTCCCTGTTCAGCCAGCCCCTGTTTTGCCAGTCCCCGTTCTGCCAGCCCCTGTTCTGACAATCGTGTTCTGCCAGCCCCTGTTCAGACAATATCTGCTCTGTCAGCCCCTGTTCTACCAGTCCCTTTTCTGCCAATACCTGTTATTTTCTGGGATACATTTTGTAACGTCTTCCACCACTGTACATTGTTCATCTTCCACCACTGTACATTGTTCATCTTCCACCACTGTACATTGTTCATCTTCCACCACTGTACATTGTTCATCTTCCACCACTGTACATTTTCATTACAGTTACTTTCAATTCGAGTAGACGTTTGGTGTTGTAGATGGTCAGGAGAGACTTGTCCATCTTGAGCGTCCTGGTGTTCCACTTCTCAACAGTTGTTTTACCTCGTGTGTGAACATTAACACGTGTGATTCTGGGATTACCAAGAGGTCTTTTACTTAGAGCATGACTTGCAGTGGTCCCAGGACGAAGCACTGTGGGACTTCACTGGTAACATTCACCAACTTGGTCTTACATCGTGATTCACTGATGCTGAGAGTATTTTACGAAACTGTTAAGACTGTGAGACAGAGTTGCTGTTTTTGTAGCCATGTTCCGAGATTATTCCTGATCACTCGAGGTGCCCCACTAGCCTTATTTATTTGCTTCTCTCTAAAACTCTGCATGAGATTCTTCACTGGCATAATGATGTGTAGTTTGTGATGCTTCCTGACACCGTTACTGAATTTTGCAACTACATTCGTTGTTTTCCATGTGTCTTGCAGTTTGTTTTCAGTGATTTATAATAAATTTTGTCTAGTGGTTTGCTTAGTGCTGCTGCCCCTTCTCTCAGCATCCACTGCCCTATATTGTCTGTCAGCTAAGTCTTTGTTGTGTACAATTGATTAAGCAGTTTCTCTTCCTCGTTGCTTGTTTCAAAGTTCACTAATTGTGTTGTACCTTTCCACTCTTTGTTCTGGTATTAAGAATTGGTCTATTGTGTTCACACTTGGCAAACTTACCTACCTACCTACCAGGAGTCTTGAACATGTTTCTTGAGTATATCATCTTTCTTCATCATTCATATTACTTGATCCTTAAGTCTGATAGTGTTGTTTGTGTCTCTGGCTATTGCCGAAATGCCATTCTTAGTGCGTGAGTGTGACTGTGTGTGTGTTAGTTATCATTTTGTCCTAGGCACATGTCGATTAGACACTAGGCCTGTTGTATATATATGTGTATGTATGTGTGTGTATGTACGAAACACTTCGAAATGTTTCAGCCCCGCCGGGAATTGAACCCGGGCCCTCCGTGCGTGAAGCAAGAGCGCTAGCCACCATGCCATCGGGGCTGTGTGTGTGTGTGTGTGTGTGTGTGTGTGTGTGTGTGTGTGTGGAGTGTGTCCACTAGGATTAAGCTAATGAAAACAATGTGACTGGAGAGTGACAAAGAAAATGAATTATATAAGGAGTAAGTAAGTTTATTCAGGTATACACAAATACAGTTACATAGATTATCATACATAACAGCATATGTGTAGAGAACCCAGGATAACCCAGAAAAGTCAACAACTGCACTATTTAGGGAGTACACGATTTATTGCAGTATACAAAGTACATGGTACAGTAATGTCGAACTAACATGCATTGGTAGTAGAGGATTGCCTTGATTAACCCAGAAAAGTCAGACAGAGTGACTTATTTCCATTGGGGTCCTTTAAGAGAAAGACAATGTGAGATACAGAATGAGAGAGAAAAAACATCATGGAGTAGGAGGGATAGGAGAATGGAAGAAGACCGTGAGAGGTGGAGGGGGATAGCAAGGAGGTGGGAGACAAAACAAGAGGAGGAGGGGAGACAGCAAGAGGAGGAGGGGAGACAACAGGAGGTGGGGAAGGGAGACGACAAGAGGTGGAGGGGAGACGACAAGAGGTGGAGGGGAGACAACAAGAGGGAGACAACAAGAGGTGGAGGGGATACAAGGGGAGGAAGGGAGACAACAAGGGATGGAGGGGAGACAACCAGGGGTGGAGGAAGACAAGGGGTGAGGAGAAGACAAGGGAGAGGAAACAAGAGGTGGAGAGGGAAACAAAGGGTGGAGGTGAGACAACAAGTGGTAGAGGGGAGACAAGGGATGGAAGGGAGACAAAGGATGGAGTGCAGACAAGGGGTGGAGGGGAGACAAAGGTTAGAGGGAGAGACAAGTGGTAGAGGGGAGACAAAGGGTGGAGGAGAGACGAGAGGTGGATGGGTGACAAGAGGTGGAGGGGAGACACCAACGAGGGGGAGGAGAAACAAGGAGGGGGAGGGGAGACACCAAAGAGGGGAGGAGACACCAAGAGGGGGAGGAGAAACAAGGAGGGAGAGAGGAGACACCAAAGATTAGGAGACACACGAAAGAGGGGGAGGAGAAACAAGGAGGGGGAGGGGAGACCCCAAAGAGGGAAACAACAAGGAGGAGGGAGGAGAAAGGGGGGTAATAAGTCTTGTCAGTAGTTCCGGTCTTCATAAAAGACGAGTGTCACGTGACCTACACCTCGCAGGACCTGACTCATACAAGTATCTTGTGGTTACTACCTGGCCACACTTCTTATGTGCTATCCTTAGTGACTGGTATGTGGTATCCTTAGTGACTGGTATGTGGTATCCTTAGTGACTGGTATGTGGTATCCTTAGTGACTGGTATGTGGTATCCTTAGTGACTGGTATGTGGTATCCTAGTGACTGGTATGTGCTATCCTAGTGACTGGTATGTGGTATCCTAGTGACTGGTATGTGGTATCCTTAGTGACTGGTATGTGGTATCCTTAGTGACTGGTATGTGGTATCCTTAGTGACTGGTATGTGCTATCCTAGTGACTGGTATGTGCTATCCTAGTGACTGGTATGTGGTATCCTAGTGACAGGTATGTGCTATCCTAGTGACTGGTATGTGCTATCCTAGTGACTGGTATGTGCTATCCTAGTGACTGGTATGTGGTATCCTTAGTGACTGGTATGTGGTATCCTTAGTGACTGGTATGTGGTATCCTTAGTGACTGGTATGTGCTATCCTAGTGACTGGTATGTTCTATCCTAGTGACTGGTATGTGCTATCCTAGTGACTGGTATGTGCTATCCTAGTGACTGGTATGTGCTATCCTAGTGACTGGTATGTGGTATCCTTAGTGACTGGTATGTGCTATCCTAGTGACTGGTATGTGCTATCCTAGTGACTGGTATGTGCTATCCTTAGTGACTGGTATGTGCTATCCTAGTGACTGGTATGTGCTATCCTTAGTGACTGGTATGTGCTATCCTAGTGACTGGTATGTGGTATCCTTAGTGACTGGTATGTGCTATCCTTAGTGACTGGTATGTGGTATCCTAGTGACTGGTATGTGGTATCCTAGTGACTGGTATGTGGTATCCTTAGTGACTGGTATGTGCTATCCTAGTGACTGGTATGTGCTATCCTAGTGACTGGTAAGTGCTATCCTTAGTGACTGGTATGTGCTATCCTAGTGACTGGTATGTGCTATCCTAGTGACTGGTATGTGGTATCCTTAGTGACTGGTATGTGCTATCCTAGTGGCTGGTATGTGCTATCCTAGTGACTGGTATGTGCTATCCTTAGTGACTGGTATGTGCTATCCTAGTGACTGGTATGTGCTATCCTTAGTGACTGGTATGTGGTATCCTAGTGACTGGTATGTGGTATCCTTAGTGACTGGTATGTGGTATCCTTAGTGACTGGTATGTGGTATCCTTAGTGACTGGTATGTGGTATCCTTAGTGACTGGTATGTGGTATCCTTAGTGACTGGTATGTGGTATCCTTAGTGACTGGTATGTGCTATCCTTAGTGACTGGTATGTGGTATCCTAGTGACTGGTATGTGGTATCCTTAGTGACTGGTATGTGGTATCCTTAGTGACTGGTATGTGGTATCCTTAGTGACTGGTATGTGGTATCCTTAGTGACTGGTATGTGGTATCCTTAGTGACTGGTATGTGGTATCCTTAGTGACTGGTATGTGGTATCCTTAGTGACTGGTATGTGGTATCCTTAGTGACTGGTATGTGGTATCCTTAGTGACTGGTATGTGGTATCCTTAGTGACTGGTATGTGGTATCCTTAGTGACTGGTATGTGGTATCCTTAGTGACTGGTATGTGGTATCCTTAGTGACTGGTATGTGGTATCCTTAGTGACTGGTATGTGCTATCCTAGTGACTGGTATGTGCTATCCTAGTGACTGGTATGTGCTATCCTAGTGACTGGTATGTGCTATCCTAGTGACTGGTATGTGCTATCCTAGTGACTGGTATGTGGTATCCTTAGTGACTGGTATGTGCTATCCTAGTGACTGTATGTGTATCCTAGTGACTGGTATGTGCTATCCTAGTGACTGGTATGTGTATCCTAGTGACTGGTATGTGGTATCCTTAGTGACTGGTATGTGGTATCCTTAGTGACTGGTATGTGGTATCCTTAGTGACTGGTATGTGGTATCCTTAGTGACTGGTATGTGCTATCCTAGTGACTGGTATGTGCTATCCTAGTGACTGGTATGTGCTATCCTTAGTGACTGGTATGTGCTATCCTAGTGACTGGTATGTGCTATCCTAGTGACTGGTATGTGCTATCCTAGTGACTGGTATGTGCTATCCTAGTGACTGGTATGTGCTATCCTAGTGACTGGTATGTGGTATCCTAGTGACTGGTATGTGCTATCCTAGTGACTGGTATGTGCTATCCTAGTGACTGGTATGTAGTATCCTAGTGACTGGTATGTGCTATCCTAGTGACTGGTATGTGCTATCCTTAGTGACTGGTATGTAGTATCCTAGTGACTGGTATGTGCTATCCTAGTGACTGGTATGTGGTATCCTTAGTGACTGGTATGTGCTATCCTAGTGACTGGTATGTGCTATCCTAGTGACTGGTATGTGCTATCCTAGTGACTGGTATGTGCTATCCTAGTGACTGGTATGTGCTATCCTAGTGACTGGTATGTGCTATCCTAGTGACTGGTATGTGCTATCCTTAGTGACTGGTATGTGCTATCCTAGTGACTGGTATGTGCTATCCTAGTGACTGGTATGTGCTATCCTAGTGACTGGTATGTGTATCCTAGTGACTGGTATGTGCTATCCTAGTGACTGGTATGTGTATCCTAGTGACTGGTATGTGTATCCTTAGTGACTGGTATGTGGTATCCTAGTGACTGGTATGTGTATCCTAGTGACTGGTATGTGTATCCTAGTGACTGGTATGTGTATCCTAGTGACTGGTATGTGGTATCCTAGTGACTGGTATGTGTATCCTAGTGACTGGTATGTGGTATCCTCGTAACTGGTTGTGGTATCCTAGTGACTGGTATGTGTTATCCTAGTGACTGGTATGTGGTATCCTAGTGACTGGTATGTGATATCCTTAGTGACTGGTGTGTGGTATCCTAGTGACTGGTATGTGCTACCCTAGTGTCTGGTATGTGTTATCCTAGTGACTGGTATGTGTTATCCTAGTGACTGGTGTGGTATCCTAGTGACTGTTGGTATCTAGTGACTGGTATACCTAGTGTCTGGATTGATCGTACTGGTTGTATCCTAGTGACTGGTGTGTGGTATCCTAGTGACTGGTATGTGCTATCCTAGTGCTGGTAGTGTATCTGTGATGTGTGTATCCTAGTGACTGGTGTGTGCTACCCTAGTGTCTGGTATGTGTTATCCTAGTGACTGGTATGTGTTATCCTAGTGTCTGGTATGTGTTATCCTAGTGACTGGTGTGTGGTATCCACAGGGATTGGTGTGTGGTGTCCACAGTGATTGGTATGTGGCATCCTCAGTGACTGGTATGTGATATCGTAGTGACCTGTACGTGGTATTCTCAGTGACTGGTACGTGGTATCGTCAGTGACTGGTATTTGATATCGTGTAGTGACTGGTACGTGGTATCCTCAGTGACTGGTACGTGGTATCGTCATTGACTGGTACGTGGTATCGTCAGCGACTGGTGTGTGGTATCCTCAGGATGAGGTTCATGTGGTTCATCTTGGTTTGGTCAGGTTCACCACAGAAATGTTCACAAATATACGAATTCTTAAACAAGGGAAGATTTTTTAAGTAAAGATATTAGCTTGTAATAATGTTGATAAAAGATATCAGAGTTCAACACGAGAACGTTCAAAATAGGTGTTCATGGGGAAGGGAATATAGCTAGGGAATATAGCTATCACAACCCTCTACTTCTACCTCTACTACTATTATTGACTCAGTTGCTTTGTTGTCTACTGATCGTCCTGATACGCTGGCTAAAGAGACATCAGGAATGTGTGACCTTCAGACTGCCCCGTTTATTGAATGTATATGAGAGTCTGCATGGGTTTAGTGTGAGTGAAGCGAGTGGTTGAGTGAGGTAGCGAGTGGTTGAGTGAGGTAGCGAGTGGTTGAGTGAGGTAGCGAGTGTACTTGGTAACATCTTGCTCCTGTTTTCTCTCACCATACCTTACACCTTACTGATACCTAATAAAACTTATTATCACGTATTCTGACAAATAAGACAATTTTGGCTGACCCAGCAATCTTGACTGACTGATGTATACTGAGCATACTAGTTAATGATAAGGGAATTCCCACAATTGTAGTCGATGACACAGGAGTAACAATTGGAAACTTTAAGACAACGTCCAGCCTGGTCAACCTGCTTTTTCTATCAGACATGAAATAGTCTACTGCGCAGATGAGACTTTCTCTTAAACCTCTGACATACATGTTTATCTTTGCAATTACTGCTCAGCTGTATTTATCAACGTGAAGGAAGTTTGTTTTTCAGTATATGCACAATGCACCTTCTTTTTGAAGGTCATCTGACACCTCGTAAACCCTGACAGAAAATTTCTTTCGAAAAACTGTCCAGTTTCTCAAGGTTTTACAGTTTAGAAAAAATCTGGGAATAATATTTCTTTAAGTTAGAAATATTGCTGGCGTGAGCATCACACTAAGTCGCGTCATGATGTGGTTTTAAACTGGGAAAGTGTGTTAGGTTACTCTCTGTAAGTTCCTTTCTACATGATGTGGTTTTAAACTGGGAAAGTGTGTTAAGTTACTCTCTGTAAGTTCCTTTCTACGTGATGTGGTTTTAAACTGGGAGTGTGTTAGGTTACTCTCTGCAAGTTCCTTTCTACAAAAAAAGTCAAGTTTAGTCTCTAAAACATTCATGCAGTCAAAATTGTTACCACATTGTTTCGTCTGTGCATCTTTTAGCTGAGGCAGTGTATCTGTGGTGTAATATATACAGCAGAAGCAACATCTTGAAGTCATTCACTGACCCTGTGATTCATTCACTGACCCTGTGATTCATTCACTGACCCTGTGATTCATTCACTGACCCTGTGATTCATTCACTGACCCTGTGATTCATTCACTGACCCTGTGATTCATTCACTGACCCTATGATTCCTTCACTGACCCTGTGATTCATTCACTGACCCTGTGATTCATTCACTGATCCTGTGATTCATTCACTGACCCTGTGATTCATTCACTGACCCTGTGACTCATTCACTGACCCTGTGATTCATTCACTGACCCTGTGATTCATTCACTGACCCTGTGATTCATTCACTGACCCTGTGATTCCTTCACTGACCCTGTGATTCATTCACTGACCCTGTGATTCATTCACTGACCCTGTGATTCATTCACTGATCCTGTGATTCATTCACTGACCCTGTGATTCATTCACTGACCCTGTGATTCCTTCACTGACCCTGTGATTCCTTCACTGACCCTGTGATTCATTCACTGACCCTGTGATTCATTCACTGATCCTGTGATTCATTCACTGACCCTGTGATTCATTCACTGACCCTGTGATTCATTCACTGACCCTGTGATTCATTCACTGACCCTGTGATTCATTCACTGACCCTGTGATTCATTCACTGACCCTGTGATTCAGGTAACTTTCCCTCTCTGATTCATAAACGAGTGAAGCATGGAACACGAGTGAAGCATGGAACAAGTGAAGCATGGAACACGAGTGAAGCATGGAACACGAGTGAAGCATGGAACACGAGTGAAGCATGGAACACGAGTGAAGCATGGAAACGAGTGAAGCATGGAACACGAGTGAAGCATGGAACACGAGTGAAACATGGAACACGAGTGAAACATGGAACACGAGTGAAGCATGGAACACGAATGAAACATGGAACACGAGTGAACATGGAACACAGTGAACATGGAACACAGTGAAGCATGGAACACAGTGAACATGGAACACGAGTGAAGCATGGAACACGAGTGAACATGGAACACGAGTGAACATGGAACACGAGTGAAACATGGAACGAGTAAAGCATGGAACACAGTGACATGGGACACAGTGAAACATGGAACACGAGTGAAACATGGAACACGAGTGAAACATGGAACACGAGTGAAACATGGAACACGAGTGAAGCATGGAACACGAGTGAAACATGGAACACGAGTGAAACATGGAACACGAGTGAAGCATGGAACACGAGTGAAACATTGAACTCGAGTGAAACATGGAACACGAGTGAAACATGGAACACGAGTGAAACATGGAACACGAGTGAAACATGGAACACGAGTGAAACATGGAACACGAGTGAAGCATGGAACCCGAGTGAAACATGGAACACGAGTGAAACATGGAACACGAGTGAAGCATGGAACACGAGTGAAGCATGGAACACGAGTGAAGCATGGAACACGAGTGAAGCATGGAACACGAGTGAAGCATGGAACACGAGTGAAACATGGAACACGAGTGAAGCATGGAACACGAGTGAAGCATGGAACACGAGTGAAGCATGGAACACGAGTGAAGCATGGAACACGAGTGAAGCATGGAACACGAGTGAAACATGGAACACGAGTGAAGCATGGAACACGAGTGAGCATGGGACACGAGTGAAGCATGGAACACGAGTGAAGCATGGAACACGAGTGAAACATGGAACACGAGTGAAGCATGGAACACGGAGTGAAACATGGAACACGAGGAAGCATGGAACACAGTGAAAATGGAACACGAGTGAAACATGGAACACGAGTGAAGCATGGAACACGAGTGAACATGGAACACGAGTGAAACATGGAACACGAGTGAACATGGAACACGAGTGAAGCATGGAACACGAGTGAAGCATGGAACACGAGTGAAGCATGGAACACAGTGAAGCATGGAACACGAGTGAAGCATGGAACACGAGTGAACATGGAACACGAGTGAACATGGAACACGAGGAACATGGAACACGAGTGAAGCATGGAACACGAGTGAAGCATGGAACACGAGTGAAACATGGAACACGAGTGAACATGGAACACAGTGAACATGGAACACGAGTGAAGCATGGAACACGAGTGAACATGGAACACGAGTGAAACATGGAACACGAGTGAAACATGGAACACAGTGAAGCATGGAACACGAGTGAAACATGGAACACGAGTGAAACATGGAACACGAGTGAAGCATGGAACACGAGTGAAGCATGGAACACGAGTGAAGCATGGAACACGAGTGAAGCATGGAACACGAGTGAAGCATGGAACACGAGTGAAGCATGGAACACGAGTGAAACATGGAACACGAGTGAAACATGGAACACGAGTGAAACATGGAACACGAGTGAAGCATGGAACACGAGTGAAACATGGAACACGAGTGAAACATGGAACACGAGTGAAACATGGAACACGAGTGAAGCATGGAACACGAGTGAAACATGGAACACGAGTGAAGCATGGAACACGAGTGAAACATGGAACACGAGTGAAGCATGGAACACGAGTGAAACATGGAACACGAGTGAAACATGGAACACGAGTGAAGCATGGAACACGAGTGAAGCATGGAACACAGTGAAGAAGACACAGTGAACATGGAACACGAGTGAAGCATGGAACACGAGTGAAGCATGGACACAGTGAAACATGGAACACGAGTGAAACATGGAACACGAGTGAAACATGGAACACGAGTGAATCATGGAACACGAGTGAAACATGGAACACGAGTGAAACATGGAACACGAGTGAATCATGGAACACGAGTGAAGCATGGAACACGAGTGAAGCATGGAACACGAGTGAAACATGGAACACGAGTGAAGCATGGAACACGAGTGAAACATGGAACACGAGTGAACATGGAACACAGTGAACATGGAACACAGTGAACATGGAACACGAGTGAAACATGGAACACGAGTGAGCATGGAGAGTGAAACATGGAACACAGATGGGAACATGGAACACGAGTGAACATGGAACACGAGTGAACATGGAACACAGTGAAGCATGGAACAGTGAAGCATGGAACAGAGTGAACATGGAACACGAGTGAAGCATGGAACACGAGTGAAGCATGGGAAAACGAGTGAAGCATGGAACACAGTGAAGCATGGAACAGAGTGAAGCATGGAACACGAGTGAAACATGGAACACAGTGAAACATGGAACACGAGTGAGCATGGAACACGAGTGAAGCATGGAACACGAGTGAAGCATGGAACACGAGTGAACATGGAACACGAGTGAAGCATGGAACACGAGTGAACATGGAACACGAGTGAAGCATGGAACACGAGTGAAGCATGGAACACGAGTGAAACATGGAACACAGGAAAGAACACATGCATGGAACGGGAACATACAGGAACAACAGTGAAACATGGAACACGAGTGAACATGGAACACGAGTGAAACATGGAACACAGTGACATGGAACACAGTGAACATGGAACACGAGTGAACATGGAACACGAGTGAAACATGGAACACAGTGACATGGAACACAGTGAAACATGGAACACGAAGACATGGAACACAGTGAAACATGGAACACAGTGAACATGGAACACAGTGAACATGGAACCAGTGAACATGGAACACAGTGAACATGAACACAGTGACATGACACAGTGAACATGGAACACTAGTGAACAGGACGAGTGAAGCATGGAACACGAGTGAAGCATGGAACACGAGTGAAGCATGGAACACGAGTGAAACATGGAACACAGAGTGAAACATGGAACACAGTGAAGCATGGAACACAGTGAACATGGAACCGAGTGAACATGGAACACGAGTGAAACATGGAACACGAGTGAAGCATGGAACACGAGTGAAGCATGGAACACGAGTGAAACATGGAACACGAGTGAAGCATGGAACACGAGTGAACATGGAACACGAGTGAAACATGGAACACGAGTGAAGCATGGAACACGAGTGAAGCATGGAACACGAGTGAAGCATGGAACACGAGTGAAGCATGGAACACGAGTGAAGCATGGAACACGAGTGAAACATGGAACACGAGTAAACATGGAACACGAGTGAAGCATGGAACACGAGTGAAGCATGGAACACGAGTGAAGCATGGAACACGAGTGAAGCATGGAACACGAGTGAAGCATGGAACACGAGTGAAGCATGGAACACGAGTGAAGCATGGAACACGAGTGAGCATGGAACACGAGTGAAGCATGGAACACGAGTGAAGCATGGAACACGAGTGAAGCATGGAACACGAGTGAAGCATGGAACACGAGTGAAGCATGGAACACGAGTGTAAGCATGGAACACGAGGTGAAGCATGAAACACAGTGAAGCATGGAACTTACGGTGAAGCATGAACACGAGTGAAGCATGGAACACAGTCGTGAATACTCAACTAACACGTGCTAGCTTTACTACAAGTTGTACTGTCAGATTGGCTCGTGCAGCAGAAATACCACGTAATATGAAATCACAGTGGTAATTCCTTCATTTTGTGCAGTCAGCAGTTTTTGGTGTACAAGACAATGACAATTACAACACTAATGATGAGAATTCACAGCTGGTAATTTTTCCTTTCATATTTGTGGCAAGTCACAGGTGGTGGTGCTCAGCACGTCAGAACTGGTGCTCAGCACGTCAGAACTGGTGCTCAGCACGTCAGAACTGGTGCTCAGCACGTCAGAACTGGTGCTCAGCACGTCAGAACTGGTGCTCAGCACGTCAGAACTGGTGCTCAGCACGTCAGAACTGGTGCTCAGCACGTCAGAACTGGTGCTCAGCACGTCAGAACTGGTGCTCAGCACGTCAGAACTGGTGCTCAGCCTACACAACATTTTCCAGAGGTGCCAACAAACTGCTGATGTCATCACCTGTCGAGTCTTGCATCACAAACACTTCCACAAACTCTTCTGTTACGTTCAACTATCCATTAACACCAAGACTAGCAATTGCTGTCTTAAATGTAACAAAGATATCAGCTCCACCGGACTGTTACGATTCTCTGCAAAAATCACCCAATCTTCGTGAGTGTGGCTGCAGGAACTTGAGATTATATCTGCACAGGTTTGCAGTATATCCGGATGAACTAAATATATAATAATTAAGATTATACTCAACTAAATTCCCATTATACTTACTATACCTGACAACATGTTAGTAAATTGTTAATATATCCATAGAGCAGTGAGTAAACCCGGGAGTGAACCAGCGCTGCCTGCTGAGTACAAGATGCCACCTACTTCTAGGTTTACCACCACCTACTTCTAGGTTTACCACCACCTACTTCTAGGTTTACCACCACCTACTTCTAGTTTTACCACCAGCTACTTCTAGGTTTACCACTACCTACTTCTAGGTTTACCACCACCTACTTCTAGGTTTACCACCATCTACTTCTAGGTTTACCACCATCTACTTCTAAGTTTACAACCACCAACTTCTAGGTTTACCACCACCTACTTCTAGGTTTACCACCATCTACTTCTAGGTTTACCACCACCTACTTTTAGGTTTACCACCACTTACTTCTAGGTTTACCACCACCTACTTCTATGTTTACCACCATCTACTTCTAGGTTTACCACCACCTACTTCTATGTTTACCACCACCTGCTTCTATGTTTACCACCACCTACTTCTAGGTTTACCACCACCTACTTCTAGGTTTACCACCACCTACTTCTAGGTTTATCACCATCTACTTCTAGGTTTACCACCACCTACTTCTATGTTTACCACCACCTGCTTCTATGTTTACCACCACCTACTTCTAGGTTTACCACCACCTACTTCTAGGTTTACCACCACCTACTTCTAGGTTTACCACCATCTACTTCTAGGTTTACCACCATCTACTTCTAGGTTTACCACCACCTACTTCTAGGTTTACCACCACCTCTTCTATGTTTACCACCACCTACTTCTAGGTTTACCACCACCTACTTCTAGTTTACCACCACCTACTCTAGGTTTACCACCACCTCTCTAGGTTTACCACCACCTGCTTCTAGTGTTTACCACCACCTACTTCTAGGTTTACCACCACCTACTTCTAGGTTTATCACCACCTACTTCTAGGTTTACCACCACCTACTTCTAGGTTTACCACCACCTACTTCTAGGTTTACCACCACCTACTTCTAGGTTTACCACCACCTACTTCTAGGTTTACCACCACCTACTTCTAGGTTTACCACCACCTACTTCTAGGTTTACCACCACTACTACTTAGGTTTACCACCACCTACTTCTAGGTTTACCACCACCTACTTCTAGGTTTACCACCACCTACTTCTAGGTTTACCACCACCTACTTCTAGGTTTACCACCACCTACTTCTAGGTTTACCACCACCTACTACTAGGTTTACCACCACCTACTTCTAGGTTTACCACCACCTACTTCTAGGTTTACCACTACCTACTTCTAGGTTTAACACCACCTACTTCTAGGTTTACCACCACCTACTTCTAGGTTTACCACCACCTACTTCTAGGTTTACCACTACCTACTTCTAGGTTTACCACCACCTACTTCTAGGTTTACCACCACCTACTTCTAGGTTTACCACCACCTACTTCTAGGTTTACCACCACCTACTTCTAGGTTTACCACCACCTACTTCTAGGTTTACCACTACCTACTTCTAGGTTTACCACTACCTACTTCTAGGTTTACCACCACCTACTTCTAGGTTTACCACTACCTACTTCTAGGTTTACCACCACCTACTTCTAGGTTTACCACCACCTACTTCTAGGTTTACCACTACCTACTTCTAGGTTTACCACTACCTACTTCTAGGTTTACCACTACCTACTTCCGGCGTTCACATCAAACCCGTCAATTCACTTCCGTTAAGAAACACTAAACTTCTACAATTTTCTTAAACCACAAGTTTTTTAGAATGAAATTTTTTCACAGCATAATTACAAAACAAAAATTCATTTAACAAGTTTTCGGATACACAAGAGACAGTTCTTGACGTTGACTGTGTTTGACTGTGATACTGAGAGTGTTGTGTAATACAGAGGTCAACACAGCTACTGCACATGCGGTATTTGAAGGCATTTTAATCTTTTCTGGTAAGGCACATCTAATTAGACAGTCGGTAACAGAATTATATAAAATATATTTATCCTGTGTGATTAAAAAACGTAGATCAACGGAGATAACAGTTAAAACGAGTACTGTTTATATGTGGCTGACACCGCAGAGACATCAGTGTAGGTGTTTGTCAATGACACTGTTACACTGTAACACTGCCGAGGTCATCAGTGTAGATGTTTGTGTCAGTGACCACTGCTTGTTACACTGTAACACTGCAGAGGTCATCAGTGTAGATGTTTGTGTCAGTGACCACTGTTTGTTACACTGTAACACTGCAGAGGTCATCAGTGTAGATGTTTGTGTCAGTGACCACTGTTTGTTACACTGTAACACTGCAGAGGTCATCAGTGTAGATGTTTGTGTCAATGACACTGCCTGTTACACTGTAACACTGCAGAGGTCATCAGTGTAGATGTTTGTGTCAATGACACTGCCTGTTACACTGTAACACTGCAGAGGTCATCAGTGTAGATGTTTGTGTCAGTGACCACTGCTTGTTACATTGTAACACTGCAGAGGTCATCAGTGTAGATGTTTGTGTCAGTGACCACTGCTTGTTACACTGTAACACTGCAGATGTCATCAGTGTAGATGTTTGTGTCAGTGACCACTGCTTGTTACACTGTAACACTGCAGAGGTCATCAGTGTAGATGTTTGTGTCAGTGACCACTATTTGTTACACTGTAACACTGCAGAGGTCATCAGTGTAGATGTTTGTGTCAGTGACCACTATTTGTTACACTGTAACACTGCAGAGGTCATCAGTGTAGATGTTTGTGTCAGTGACCACTGTTTGTTACACTGTAACACTGCAGAGGTCATCAGTGTAGATGTTTGTGTCAGTGACCACTGTTTGTTACACTGTAACACTGCAGAGGGCATCAGTGTAGATGTTTGTGTCAGTGACCACTGTTTGTTACACTGTAACACTGCAGAGGTCATCAGTGTAGATGTTTGTGTCAGTGACCACTGTTTGTTACACTGTAACACTGCAGAGGTCATCAGTGTAGATGTTTGTGTCAGTGACCACTGTTTGTTACACTGTAACACTGCAGAGGTCATCAGTGTAGATGTTTGTGTCAGTGACCACTGTTTGTTACACTGTAACACTGCAGAGGTCATCAGTGTAGATGTTTGTGTCAGTGACCACTGTTTGTTACACTGTAACACTGCAGAGGTCATCAGTGTAGATGTTTGTGTCAGTGACCACTGTTTGTTACACTGTAACACTGCAGAGGTCATCAGTGTAGATGTTTGTGTCAGTGACCACTATTTGTTACACTGTAACACTGCAGAGGTCATCAGTGTAGATGTTTGTGTCAGTGACCACTATTTGTTACACTTGCGTATTACCACACTAGACCAAAACTAAAATAAAGCTCTGGTACTGTGTGTCTACACAGGATAAACATATGCGAGAGTAACACACATGACCGAATAAATTCAAGAACTGGTAAGGAAGAGCTGCACAGAAACACTAAAGAGCGCTGGAAATAAACTCAAATAGAGACCAGAGTAAATATGGTAACTACGTATAAATTCATAAATAAAAGGTGTGAAAAAGTAGATAAAGAGGATTTCCTGGTGTGAGAAATAGGGAGAAGACGAGGCTGTTGTTGTTAGCTTAAAGTAAGTAAGAAGAGGTACCGGAGGAAACATTTCTTCGCACTATGGTTAATGGTTGGAATATATTAAAAAACATTGGAATTTATAAAGTTATAAGAAAAGTAACAGCAAATATAACAGCACTCAGTACAAAGTAGGGAGACTGCTAGGAGGCGTCTCATTCGGAGCCACACGGAATGCTGCTTAAAAATCAGAAAGCGAACCCGGATAAAAGGAGAGGAATTAACATGAATAAATAAATACTTGAACAAGAGAAGTAGCATTACTAGTGGAGTCCGCAAGCATCAGTGATGGCATTACTAGTGGAGTCCGCAAGCATCAGTGATGGCATTACTAGTGGAGTCCGCAAGCATCAGTGATGGCATTACTAGTGGAGTCCGCAAGCATCAGTGATGGCATTACTAGTGGAGTCCGCAAGCATCAGTGATGGCATTACTAGTGGAGTCCGCAAGCGTCAGTGATGGCATTACTAGTGGAGTCAGCACGCATCAGTGATGGCATTACTAGTGGAGTCCGCAAGCATCAGTGATGGCATTACTAGTGGAGTCCGCAAGCATCAGTGATGGCATTACTAGTGGAGTCCGCAAGCATCAGTGATGGCATTACTAGTGGAGTCCGCAAGCATCAGTGATGGCATTACTAGTGGAGTCCGCAAGCATCAGTGATGACATTACTAGTGGAGTCCGCAAGCATCAGTGATGGCATTACTAGTGGAGTCCGCAAGCATCAGTGATGGCATTACTAGTGGAGTCCGCAAGCATCAGTGATGGCATTACTAGTGGAGTCCGCAAGCATCAGTGATGGCATTACTAGTGGAGTCCGCAAGCGTCAGTGATGGCATTACTAGTGGAGTCAGCACGCATCAGTGATGGCATTACTAGTGGAGTCCGCAAGCATCAGTGATGGCATTACTAGTGGAGTCCGCAAGCATCAGTGATGGCATTACTAGTGGAGTCCGCAAGCATCAGTGATGGCATTACTAGTGGAGTCCGCAAGCATCAGTGATGGCATTACTAGTGGAGTCCGCAAGCATCAGTGATGGCATTACTAGTGGAGTCCGCAAGCATCAGTGATGGCATTACTAGTGGAGTCCGCAAGCATCAGTGATGGCATTACTAGTGGAGTCCGCAAGCATCAGTGATGGCATTCAGATTTTTCCTGGTGTACCTTAATAATTCAGTTCCAGGAACTGACTCTTCCATAGCCTAGTCTGCGGATGATGACGCATTGAGGAGAATACAAAGTGAAGAGGAACACTTGGACAGACTTCAAGAATGAAGCAACAAATGATTATTGGATGTTTACCAAAGCTAAACTGATAAATATGAATGCCACTTAGGATGCTAGACAATGACTAGTCTATTCACTCTTTCTCACAGCGCGACATAGGCAAAGAATATGACATAAGAAACGAAGAACAGTGATATGAGTATATACAACATACTGAAGAGCACAGAGTACTTACTAGAAGTGCAACAAGAAGATAGCGTGGCTGGAAGCGTAAAACCTACACTAAAGCCACAGAAATATCAGGAAACGTTCAGTTAAGGTGAGGTTAATAAGTGGAATGAATTGAAAATAGACATAGTTAATGTGGACTCCATATACGAGTGCACCCAGACGTGCACACCATGACCACGTGTGTGTCCTTGCCCAGAGCTGCACACCATCATCAGGTGTGTGTGTGTGTGTGTACTCACCTAGTTGTGGTTGCAGGGGTTGATTCATAGCCCCTGTGTGTGTGTGCTTACAAATCTGAGTGTGTACCCACCAAAATTTCCACGTCAGTTGATCTTGAGTTAAGAGGAGAAACCAAGAGCTGGAGCTCATCTAAACGTAAACACACACACGCCAGGAACAACTGGTCACAGATGGAAGGTACAGATAAACGCTGCACAAGGTAGTCAGGAAGTATTACTAGTGTGAGGGTACTTAGCAAGCGGATGGTATGAATAAATGCTGGAGGCAGATTACATAGAAACTTTTAGAAGTAGATATGATAGCGTTTATAAAGACAGAAATTGTGAGGCAGGTGCAAAGAATCAACCCCTGTGGCCTTAACTAGGTGAGTACAACTATGTAAATACAGACACAGTAAGGTCCCACCAGGATCAGCACGCACTTCCAACATACTTTCATCAACATTAATAAATCAACAGGAGTAATAATAATAATATACGTACATATGTTTATGGAAGGTACAAACATACTGTGTAACAAAACGACTCAGTTTGAGCAAGTGAAGTGATAAATATATGTTGGATTTATTAGTGAAGCTGCACTGTAGTGCGAGAAACCGTAAATAATGATCACGAGTATACAATATTTGATACAAGATGAAAAAATAGTGAACATCCTAGGACATGTTGGTTATGTGGTGAACCTTGGCTATTAATGTGGGGAAGAACATTTAGCTTAGATACGCCAGTGCCTGAGTAACCAGTCAGCACAGAGATCTGAGACAAACTACCAACTATCACCAGTCAGACAAAGACAGATATATGAAGCTCTGAAATACTGGTGAACATGACAACAACCTTCACATGGTAGATGGTGACATGCTAGAAATACTGGTCTGTACAACATAGGGCAGACCAGAACTGGAATGTGCGATAGCGAGGTGTCCGCAACCAATACAAAACCTCAGATAAAACAGAGAAGTGCAACAGCATGTTACAAAATGACTTCCAGAAAAAAAAATATTACGAAGATTAAGAAAACTGAGATTGACCGGAACCAAAGAGAAGACGTGACACATACACATGCACTGTGCCAGACGTGACACACACACATGCACTGTGCCAGACGTGACACACACACATGCACTGTGCCAGACGTGACACACACACATGCACTGTGCCAGACGTGAACACACACACATGCACTGTGCCAGACGTGACACACACACATGCACTGTGTCAGACGTGACACACACATGCACTGTGCCAGACGTGCACACACACACATGCACTGTGCCAGACGTGACACACACATGCACTGTGCCAGACGTGACACACACACATGCACTGTGCCAGACGTGACACACACACATGCACTGTGCCAGACGTGACACACACACATGCACTGTGCCAGACGTGACACACACACATGCACTGTGCCAGACGTGACACACACACACATGCACTGTGCCAGACGTGACACACACACATGCACTGTGCCAGACGTGACACACACACATGCACTGTGCCAGACGTGACACATACACATGCACTGTGCCAGACGTGACACACACACTGCACTGTGCCAGACGTGACACACACATGCACTGTGCCAGACGTGACACACACACTTGCACTGTGCCAGACGTGACACACACACTTGCACTGTGCCAGACGTGACACACACATGCACTGTGCCAGACGTGACACACACACATGCACTGTGCCAGACGTGACACACACACATGCACTGTCCAGACGTGACACACACACTGCACTGTGCCAGACGTGACACACACACATGCACTG
Organism: Cherax destructor; assembly: GCA_009830355.1. Lineage (NCBI taxonomy): Eukaryota > Metazoa > Arthropoda > Malacostraca > Decapoda > Parastacidae > Cherax > Cherax destructor. Next base: position 231,227 of record WNWK01000582.1, read on the forward strand.
TGCCAGACGTGACACACACACATGCACTGTGCCAGACGTGACACACACACTTGCACTGTGCCAGACGTGACACACACACATGCACTGTGCCAGACGTGACACACACACATGCACTGTGCCAGACGTGACACACACACATGCACTGTGCCAGACGTGACACACACACTTGCACTGTGCCAGACGTGACACACACACATGCACTGTGCCTAAAAAGTAAGCTGTAACACTGAAGATAATTTTCTGAAAAATAGGCAAATCAGTGTTGAAAATAATAAAAGGTTATTTGAAGCGAATAGAAAAGGCAGACATTTTTAAATTTAGTAATGTATACAGGAGAAGGGGTTAGTAGCCCTTGTTCCCGGCATTTTAGTCGCCTCTTACCACTTTCCCATAGGGATAAGAGTAAATAAACAAGAAAAAGAAATAATAAGAAAATAGAAGAAAACCCAGAGGGGTGTGTATATATATGCTGGTACATGCATGTGTAGTGTGACCTAGAGTGTAAGTAGAAGTAGCAAAACGTACCTGAAATCTTGCATGTTTATGAGACAAAAAAGAGGCCAGCAATCCTACCATCGTGTAAAACAATTACAAGTTTCCGTTTTACACTCACTTGACAGGACGGTAGTACCTCCCTGGGTGGTTGTTGTCTAGTATACTAACCTACTACCTAGGACATCTGTTAATGTTAAATACAACATTACATTATAGTATATATGTTTTGTGTGTGTTATTTGTGAGATTTATCTTATACACAAGATATTCTCTGCAGGAATTATAGTAGTAATATTTATTATACAGTGGACCCTCGGTTTTCGTTGAAAATTCTTTCCATTACCGAACGAATTTCTACCCATAAGGACAAATGTAAATTAGATTAGTCATTTCAGACCCCCAAAATACACTTACGAAAATACACTTACATAATTGTTCGAGTTTGGAGGTGAACGAAAACCGAGGGTCCACTGTATTAGATTTGTGTAGGATCTGTTAGTTTATTTTATTGAAGGAGACTTGACAGCTACATAAGATCACAATATGTAATCTATTCTTTGGACATTCCAAGCTTTTCCTTATCTGCTGAACCCAGAATTGGGCATGGCCTTCTCACCTGTATCACGTTTGTTTGTCATTCATTAATGGACAATACCATTTACTTATACTGATATATGTGGGAGAACGATGTTTCTGCGATTATCATTAACCCACACCAGCTTATCAAACCATCTGGAAATCGTTAGTGAGAAGGACTGCGTCTCTCTCTCTGCTGTAGAATGTCACTGGTTCATTGTGGAAGTGTTCCCTGCGTCTCTCTCTCTGCTGTAGAATGTCACTGGTTCATTGTGGAAGTGTTCCCTGCGTCTCTCTCTCTGCTGTAGAATGTCACTGGTTCATTGTGGAAGTGTTCCTGGCTGGCTGGATAATTCTCACATTTTCTTCGCTTCTAAGAGTTATTACATGGCTTTGTATATTCTTACAAATCTCTGATGGTGAGTCAGAGTGTGTACTGGTGTTCTTGGGAGTTTTTTCTAACAAGGCTTTTATGTAAGTCCATATTTATGTCTTGTGGATGAGTGCAATATATTCCTGTCGTGATATCTGTCTATCCATGGCTTGACACTAGACAGTCTGCGTTGTTGGTTATCTATGCACTGTCACAGTTGATGAACATAGAATTACACTGTCCAGCATTATAAATGCGACTTTGCTGCGTGTCTACGTTACGATGCTTGGTGGTCGCTGTTCACTGTTCACGTTGGTCAAAGTATTGACTGCTTCACAACGTTGTATTTATCCTAGATAGGATATTTAGGGTGTCGTGGTTATTTACATCCTGTGGTCAGGTATATACTGCATATGTACCATATATGTCCCCACAGTGTACATAGTATTCACTCAACCATTGTAACTTATACATACACAATAATAAGTACCTGAGATATGAGGGAGAACACTGGGTTTTGTTCGCTAATAATAACTATTTGATTCATAAGGTAGGTACATACATCAGCAGGTGTAATAAACAATGTTTAAGTAAAGTGTTTATGTTTAATGTTTCACCTTACTGAACATATTTTGAGGGTTTATTAATTATTCAGGTTCACCCTAAGTGATTAAAAAACTGAAATATTTTGTGATGACACAGATAATACAAGCATGCGCCCGCGGGCGCAAGCACACACACACACACACACACACACACACACACACACACACACACACACACACACATACACACACACACACATACACATACACGCACGCACACACAAGGGTGGGTAGATTGCATATTCTTGGACTGTAAGAAGGCGTTTGACACAGTCCCACACAAGAGATTAGTGCAGAAGCTGGAGGACCAGGCAGGGATAACAGGGAAGGCACTACAATGGATCAGGGAATACCTGTCAGGAAGACAGCAGCGAGTCATAGTCCGTGCCAAGGTGTCAGAGTGGGCGCCGGTGACGAGTGGGGTTCCACAGGGGTCAGTCCTAGGACCGGTGCTGTTTCTGGTGTTTGTGAACGACATGACGGAAGGAATAGACTCCGAAGTGTCCCTGTTTGCAGATGATGTGAAGTTGATGAGAAGAATTCAATCGGAAGAGGACCAGGCAGAACTACAAAGGGATCTGGACAGGCTGCAAGCCTGGTCCAGCAATTGGCTCCTGGAGTTCAACCCAACAAAGTGCAAAGTCATGAAGATTGGGGAAGGGCAAAGAAGACCGCAGACGGAGTACAGTCTAGGGGGGCCAGAGACTACAAACCTCAATCAAGGAAAAAGATCTTGGGGTGAGTATAACACCAGGCACATCTCCTGAGGCGCACATCAACCAAATAACTGCTGCAGCATAAGGGCGCCTAGCTAACCTAAGAACAGCATTCCGACATCTTAATAAAGAATCGTTCAGGACCCTGTACACTGTGTACGTTAGGCCCATACTGGAGTATGCAGCACCAGTTTGGAACCCACATCTAGCCAAGCACGTAAAGAAGCTAGAGAAAGTGCAAAGGTTTGCAACAAGACTAGTCCCGGAGCTAAGGGGTATGTCCTACGAGGAGAGGTTAAGGGAAATCGACCTGACGACACTGGAGGACAGGAGAGATAGGGGGACATGATAACGACATATAAAATACTGAGAGGAATTGACAAGGTTGACAGAGACAGAATGTTCCAAAGATGGGACACAGCAACAAGGGGACACAGTTGGAAGTTGAAGACTCAGATGAATCACAGGGATGTTAGGAAGTATTTCTTCAGTCACAGAGTAGTCGGGAAGTGGAATAGCTTGGGAAGCGATGTAGTGGAGGCAGGTTCCATACACAGCTTTAAGAAGAGGTATGATAAAGCTCATGGCGCAGGGAGAGTGACCCAGTAGCGGCCAGTGAAGAGGCGGGGCCAGGAGCTATGTCTCGACCCCTGCAACCACAACTAGGTGAGTACAACTAGGTGAGTACACACACACACACAAAAAAAAAAAAACACATATGAAGATCGGGGAAGGGTAAAAAAGTCCGCAGACAGAGTATAGGTTAGGTGGCCAAAGGCTGCAAACGTCACTTAAAGAAAAGGTTCTTGGGGTAAGCATTATAACGAACATGTCTCCTGAGGCACACATCAATCAAATAACTGCTGCAGCATATGGGCGATTGGCAAACCTGAGATTACCGTTTAGACATCTGAGTAAGGAGTCATTCACGACATTGTACACCTTGTACGTCAGGACAATACTAGAGTATGCAGCACCAGTATGGAACCCTCACCTAGTCAAACACGTCACGAAATTTGAGAAAGTGCAAAAATTTGCAAGATGCTTAGTTCCGGAACTGAGAGGAATGTCTCATGAAGAGAGGTTAAGGAAACTCAACCTGATGACACTAGAGGATAGGAGGGACAGGGGGGACATGATAACAATGTATAAAATACTGAGAGGAATTGACAAGGTGGACAGGGCTCGAATGTTTCAGAGATGGGACACAGGAACAAGGAGTCACAATTGGAAGCTGAAAACCCAGATGAGTCATAGAGATGTTAGGAAGTATTTCTTTAGCCTTAGAGTTGTCAGGAAGTGGAATAATCTGGAAAGTGAAGTAGTGGAAGTAAGTTCCATACATAGCTTTAAGAAGAGGTATGATAAATCTCATGGAGCAGGAAGAGAGTGAATTAGTATCGACCAGTGAAGAGGCGGGGCCAGGAGCTATGAATCGACCCCTGCAACCACATAGGTGAGTACATATAGGTGAGTACATATAGGTGAGTACACACACACACACACACACACACACACACACACACACACACACACACACACACACACACACACACACACACACACACACACACACACACACACACACACACACACACACACACACACACACATACACACACACACACACACACACACAAGCTTACTTAAAGTCTCGTAAACAAAAACTGGATCGCCTCAGACACCGTTCACTTTCAGTCTTCCCTGTGTGTTCGTTCATTAATTTGTTTAAGCGCGCGCACACTACTTACCCCCCCCCTCTCCCTCATCCCCCCTCTGTTTCTCTCAATGCTGTCTTACCCACTACTTAGTTACAAGCGCCTCACAGCTTCCGTGTGTATACCTCGGCCTGACTCCCAGAGGTGAACACAACCACGTGTGTACACCACCACGTGTGCACCTACCCAGAGGTATACACCACCATGTGTGCACCCACAAAAAGGTGCACACCACCATGAGTGCACCCTCCCAGAGGTGATGAGGCACACCAGGTGGGTGTTGGTGGTGGGGCACACCAGGTGGGTGTGGATGGTGGGGCACACCAGGTGGGTGTGGGTGGTGGGGCACAGAAGGTGGAAGTGGGTGGCGAGGCACACCAGGTGGGTGTGGCCGGCGAGACACACCATGTGAGAAATACAAGGCAATCCTGGCAACTCATTTGCTTCCCACTGTGGATAGAGACTTTCCTGATGGAGGAATTTTCCAGCAGGATCTTGCTCCATGCCACACTTCCAGAAAAATATTGACATTCTTCGAAGAGTGGGCCAGCGTTCTAAATATCCCTGGCAACTCTCCTGACCTCAACCCAATTGATGATCTATGGGCAATAACCAGACGCAGGATCGCGACACAGGACTGTTCAACAGTGGAGAAGTTAATTGCTGTTGTTATTAGGACCTGGTGACACGACGAATGTGTGTTCAACACTGGTCGATTCTATGCCAAAGCTTGTAGCAATGAGTATTCATATATCTTATTAAATTAATTAACTGGCATATCATTGCCGTGTATTTTTTCAAATAAATATTAATTTTCCAAAAAATGTCTTATTTCATCACTGTCCCAATTAATATGCACACTACTGTAGTAGTAGTAGTAGTAGTTGTCTACCTACCTGGAGGTCGTTCCAGGGGTCAATGCCCCAGCGGCCCAGTCCTTCACCAGGCCTTTCGGTGGATCTGAGGCTGATCAACCAGGCTGTTACTGCAGGCCTCAATCAATCCAACGTACAAACCACAGCTTGGCAGGTCGGACACTGACTTTAGCTATCTGTCCAGATCCCTCTTGAAGGCAGCCAGGGGTCTATTGTAAATGTCCCTTACGCATGGTGAGAGGCTGTTGAACAGTCTTGGGCCTTGGACACTTAGTGTTTTCTCTTAGTGTACTCACGGCACCCCTGCTCATTTTTGGGGTTATGTTGCACCGTTAGCCAAGTCTTTTGTTTTTAAAGGGAGTGATTTCTTTGTGCAGATTTGGGACCAGTATTTTCAGGATTTTCCAGGTGTAAATTATGATGCATCTTTCTCGTCTGCGTTCCAGGAAGTACAAGTCAAGGGATTTCAAACGTTCCCAGTAATTAAAGTACTTGATTGAACTAGTACGTGCACTGAAGGTTCTCCGTACAATCTTTAAAACTGAGCTTTCAATCTACCTTGAATGAGGACATTAGAGCACTCCAGGAAGATTTGAATAGACTGATGCAGTGGTCGGAGAAGTGGCAGATGCAGTTTAATATAGACAAATGCAAAGTTCTAATTGTTGGTCAGGAAAATAACCATGACACATATAAACTAAATAATGTACATCTTAATATTACTGATTGCGAAAAGGATTTAGAAGTTCTGGTTATCAGTAATCTAAAACCAAGACAACAGTGCATAAGTGTTCGCAATAAAGCTAACAGAATCCTTGGCTTCATATCAAGAAGTATAAATAATAGAAGTCCTCAGGTTGTTCTTCAACTCTATATATCTTTGTTTAGGCCTCATTTAGATTATGCTGCAGTTTTAGTCACCGTATTACAGAATGGATATAACTGCACTGGAAAACGTACAAAGGAGGATGACAAAGTTGATCCCATGTATCAGAAATCTTCTCTATGTGCATAGACTGAGGGCCCTGAATCTGCACTCTCTAGAAAGGCGTAGAATTAGGGAAAATATGATTGAGGTGCTGTTGGAATGTGAGAAAGGTAACATTTATGAAGGGATTCAGGGAAACCAGCAGCCCGGACTTGAGTCCTGGAGATGGGAAGTACAGTGTCTGCACTCTGAAGGAGGGGTGTTAATGTGGCAGTTTTATAATTGTAGGGTAAGCACGCCTCTGGCAAGACAGTGATGGAGTGAATGATGATGAAAGTTTTTCTTTTTCGGGCCACCCTGCCTTGGTGGGAAACGGCCGATGTGTTAATAAATAATAAAAAATGATTGAGTGTTCCTTCTTTCTTATGTTCTTATGTCCAGAGAGAAGACTGTGAGTCATTATTCTTACTTGGTAGACCTAGAGAGAGGCAGAGACAGAAACAGACATATACAGTTACTAGCTGTCAAAGGCACTTGTCGATAAACACTTGGCTTATTTTCTTTTGTGTGTGTGTGTGTGTGTGTACTCACCTATATGTACTAATCTACATGTGGTTGCAGGGGTCGATTCATAGCTCCTGGCCCCGCCTCTGCACTGGTCGATACTAATTCACTCTCTCCCTGCTCCATAAGCTTTATCATACCTCTTCTTAAAGCTATGTATGGAACTTGCTTCCAGTACTTCACTCTCCAGATTATTCCACTTCCTGACAACTCTAAGGCTAAAGAAATACTTCCTAACATCCCTATGACTCATCTTGGTTTTCAGCTTCCAATTGAGGCCCCTTGTTCCTGTATCCCATCTCTGATACATTCGAGCCCTGTCCACTTTGTCAATTCCTCTCAGTATTTTATACGTTGTTATCATGTCCCCTTGTCCCTCCTATCCTCTAGTGTCATCAGGTTGAGTTCCCTTAACCTCTCCTCGTGAGACATACCTCTCAGTTCCGGGACTAAACGTCTTGCAAATTTTTGCACTTTCTCCAATTTCGTGACGTGTTTGACTAAGTGAGGGTTCCATACTGGTGCTGCATACTCTAGTATAGGCCTGACGTACACGGTGTACAATGTCGTGAATGACTCCTTACTCAGATGTCTAAACGCTAATCTCAGGTTTGCCAAGCGCCCATATGCTGCAGCAGTTATTTGATTGATGTGTGCTTCAGGAGACATGTTCGTTATAATGCTTACCCCAAGATCCTTTTCTTTAAGTGATGTTTGCAGCCTTTGAGTCCCTAACCTGTATGCCGTCTGCGGTCTTCTGTGTCCTTCCCTAATTTTCATGACCTTACACTTACTGGGGTTAAACTCCAGGAGCCATTTGTTGGACCAGACTTGTAGTCTGTCCAGATCCCCTTGTAATCTTAACTGATCCTCGTCCGTTTGTATTCTCCTCATCAGTTTTACATCATCAGCGAACAGTGACAATTCTGAATTTATTCCTTCCATCATATCACTCACATATATAAGAAACAGCACCGGACCTAGGACTGACCCTTGTGGAACCCCACTCGACACATACGCCCACTCTGACACTTCATCACGTACCAACGCTCGTTGTTTCCTTCCTGTCAGGTATTCCCTGTTCCATTGCAGTACTTTCCCTATTATTCCTGCCTGCTCCTGTAATTTTTGCACCAGTCGCTTGCGTGGTACTGTGTCAAAAGCCTTCTTACATTCCAAAAAGATGCAATCTACTCATCCCTCTCTCTCCTGTCTTACTTCTGTTACCTTATCGTAGAACTCAAGTAGATTTGTGACACAGGATTTCCCATCTCTGAAACCGTGCTGATTTTCATGTATGAGCCCAATCTTTTCAATGTGTTCCACCACTCTTCTCCAGATGATCTTTTCCATGACTTTGCATACTATACAAGTCAGTGACACTGGTCGGTAGTTTAATGCTGCCTGTCTGTCTCCTTTCTTAAAAATCGGAACTACATTTGCTGTTTTCCACGCCTCAGGCAATTGTCCAGTTTCGAAAGATTTACTAACGATTGTTGCTAGCGGCACACACAGTTCCTCTGCTCCCTCTCTCAGTATCCAAGGAGATATGTTATCTGGGCCCACCGCCTTTGAGGTATCTAGTTAACCTAGCAGTTTCTTTACCTCTACCTTGGTTATATGTATTGTGTCCAGCACCTGCTGGCGCACCCTACCTCCACGGTTTGCTGGAAGCATTCCTGTCTCTATTGTAAATACTTCTCTAAATCTTGTTTAGTTCATCACATACCTTCTGGTCATTCTTTGTGAGCTCCCCTCCTTCTTTCCTCAGCCTGATTACTTGCTCCTTGACTGTTGTTTTTCTCCTAATGTAACTGTATAACAACTTTGGTTCAGATTTGGCTTTTGATGCTATGTCATTCTCGTATTACCTCTGGGCCTCTCTCCTTATCCCAGCATATTCGTTTCTGATTCTCCTGCTCAACTCCTTGTTTTCTTGAGTCTTTTGCCTTCTATACCTTTTCCATGCTCTAGCACACTTGGCTTTGGCCTCTTTACACCTCAAGTTAAACCATGGGCTCACTCTAGTCTTACCATTTTTTCTATTACCCTTTGATATGAACTTCTCTGCCTCCCTGCACTTAGTGGTCACTAGTTCCATCATTTCATTAACTGATTTTCCCTCTAGTTCTCTTTCCCACTGCACTTCATACAGGAAACTTCTCATTCCTATGTAGTCCCCTTTTTTGAAATTTGGTTTCTCTCGTTGTTCCCGCGCTGTTGCATTCTCCATTTGTAACTCTACATGGTATTCAAAACTCAGGACATCATGATCACTAGCGCCAAGGGTCTTTCATGTGTGATATCCCCTATGTCTGAACTATTAAAGGTGAATATGAGATCCAGCCTTGCTGCAACATCCTCTCCTCTCTCTCTGGTTGTATCCCTAACATGTTGGTGAATAAAGTTCTCCAATACAGTCTCCAACATCTTAGCCCTCCACGTTTCTGGTCCCCCATGTGGCTCTAGGTTTTCCCAGTCAATCTCTTTATGATTGAAATCCCCCATTATGAGTAATTTTGTCCTACCCATATGAGCCCTCCTGGCCACTTCAGCTAGTGTATCCACCATCGCCCTATTGTGCACATCATACTCTTGTCTTGTCCTTCTGCTGTTCAGTGGTGGGTTATACATCACTGTTATCATCACCTTTGGACCCCCAGTCTGAAGTGTTCCAACAATGAAGTCCTCTCTTTCCCTTCTGTCCATTCCTCCCATTTTCTCAAAACTCCACTGGTTTTTGATGAGCAGTGCTACTCCTCCTCCCCCTCTGATCCTTCTATCTTTCCTCAGGATCTGATATCTGGGTGGGAAGATTGCATCTGTTATCATCCCAGTGAGTTTCGTTTCTGTGAGTGCTATGATATCTGGGGACATCTCCTTGATTCTTTCATGCCACTCCTCACATTTATTTATTCCCTCCGCATTCATATACCAAACCTTCAACTTCTTTTCTAAAACTGTGGTCTGGGGATAACGTTGAGGTTGGGGGAGCAGGGGTCCCTAGTGGGGACCTATGGGGGTTGCTGTGGGGGTGGAGTTTGTGATGAGGGGGTGGGGGTGGGTTTAGGTTTGGATTGTTTGGCTGCATTGGGGTTGTCATGGTTGGAATTCTGTGGGTGGTTCTGAAGAAGGTTGTGTTTGCTCTTCCTTCTGAGTCTGCGTTCTCCTTCTCATCTCCATCATTGCCTCTCGTCCCTCTCTTTCATTTTCAGCCTTTCTTCTTGTGTTCTGTCTCGGTTGAGGTACACCCTCCGGTACTTCTGTGCGTCCCTTAGTCGTGCTTTCTCCTGCAGGATCCTGTTTCGAACTGATTTTGCCATGAAAATCACTTTGACTGGTCGGTTTTTTCCTCTTGCAAACCACCCAATTCTCAGAAAATTTGTCAACTGGGTCATGTCGTCCTCTCCTATTGTTTTCATGATATTTTCAATAGCATTTTTCTCATCCTGTCTTCTTGCTTCATAAGTTTCCCCTTCGACTTTCACCTAATTGTGGTTGCAGGGGTGGAGACTTAGCTCCTGGCCCCACCTCTTCAATGACCTCTACTAGGTCCTCTCTCTCCCTGCTCCATGAGCTTTATCATACATCGTCTTAAAGCTATGTAAGGTTCCTGCCTCCACTACATCACTTGCTAGACTATTCCACTTCCTGTCTACTCCATGGCTGAAGAAATACATCCTAACATCCCTTTGACTCATCTGAGTCTTCAACTTCCAATCGTGACTCCTTGTTTCTGTGTCCCCTCTCTGGAACATCCTGTCTCTGTCCACCTTATCTATTCCACGCAGTATTTTGTATGTCGTTATCATGTCTCCCCTAACCCTCCTGTCTTCCAGTGTCGTCAGGCCGATTTCCATTAACCTTTCTTCATAGGACATTTCCCTTAGCTCCGGAACTAACCTTGTTACAAACCTTCGCACTTTCTCTAATTTCTTAACGTGCTTGGCCTGACGTACACAGTGTACAGTGTCTTAAACGATTCCTTACTAAGGTATCGGAACGCTATTCTCAGGTTTGCCAGGCGCCCATATGCTGCACCAGTTATCTGTTTGATGTGTGCTTCCGGAGACGTGCTCGGTGTTATACTCACCCCAAGATCTTTCTCCTTGAGTGAGGTTTGCAGTCCTTGGCCACCTAGCCTATACTCTGTCTGCGGTCTTCTTTGCCCTTCCCCGATCTTCATGACTTTGCATTTAGCGTGGTTAAACTCGAGAAGCCAGTTGCTGGACCACGTGTCCAGCCTGTACAGGTCTCTTTGTAGTCCTGCCTGATCCTCATCTGATTTAATTCTCCTCATTAACTTCACATCATCTGTGAACAGGGACACTTCTGAGTCTATCCCTTCCATCATGTCATTCACATATACCAAAAATAGCAATGGTCCTAGGAATGACCCTTGTGGGACCCCGCTCGTCACAGGCGCCCACTGTGATACCTCATCACGTACCATGACTCGTTGCCTCCCTGTCAGGTATTCTCCGATCCATTGCAGTGCCCTTCCTGTTATACGTGCTTGATCCTCTAGCTTCTGCACTAATCTCTTGTGAGGAACTGTATCGAAGGCCTTTTTGCAGTCCAAGAAAATGCAGTCAACCCACCCTTCTCTCTCGTGTCTTACCTCTGTTACCTTGTCATAAAACTCCAGGAGGTTTGTGACACAGGATTTGCCTTCCCTGAAACCGTGCTGGTTGTCATGTATAATCTTGTTCTGTTCCAGGTGCTCTACAACTCTCCTGATAATCTTCTCCATGACTTTGCATACTATACATGCCAGTGACACTGGTCTGTAGTTTAGTGCCTCGTTTCTGTTTCCTTTCTTAAAAATGGGAACTACATTTGCTGTCTTCCATACCTCAGGTAGTTGCCCAGTTTCAAGTGATGCGTTGAAGATAGTGGTTAGTGGCATACACAGCATCTCTGCTCCCTCTCTAAGGACCCACGGGGAGATGTTGTCCGGTCCCATCGCCTTTGAGGTATCAAGGTCACTGAGCAACTTCTTCACCTCCTCAGTTGTGTGTATGTCATCCAAAACTTGTTGGTATATTCCTTGTTGATGTCCCCCTCTGTTCTGTCTTTCCAGAGTCCTCCCTGTCTCCTGTACTCACCTATTTGTACTCACTTATTTGTGGTTGCAGGGGTCGAGACTCAGCTCCTCTGTGTATGTGTGTGTGGGTGTGTGTGTGTGTACTCACCTAATTGTACTCACCTAATTGTGGGTGCAGGGGTGTGTGTGTGTGTACTCACCTAATTGTACTCACCTAATTGTGGTTTCAGGGTTCGAGACTCAGCTCCTGGCCTGTGTGTGTGTTTGTGTGTGTGTTTGTGTGTGTGTGCTAAACAATAGAGGGAGCCCCTTGCACACATTTCCGCAGTAGCTAAGATCAAGACCTAAGAGTAGAAAGTGTGTTACGTTGTAAGCGGTTAAGAGAAGTGACAGTAACAAGTTAGAATATCAGCACTTATTCTGTACAAGTAGACTACAATTTGTAGTTGTTCACTACACTGTACAAGGAAGATAACATCAAAGAATACATAATGTACGACACAAGAGGAGTCACAGGTGTCAGGAAAACAGTTTATTTTACTAGTTTGTTGACGAGGAACAATATGCACCAAGGAAATCTACTAGTTAATTAGATTTGAAGACCTAACATGAGGGGCATTATGGCCGAAATTCCCAGTCAAGGTGACATAACGAATCCTCAGTCTCAGTGTCCGTATACGCATACTCTTCCAGGGAACATAATACCAGGAGGTGATACTGACTTTTAACGTAAATGACTTATACAAACATGCTTAAGACTCAGACCCAGGTCCTGAGACCAACACCCACGACAGTAACAACACTACTGTGAGAGTAGGTCTGGGGTAGGAGGTTCATCACTACCACACTGGTCCTGAGACCAACACCCACGACAGTAACAACACTACTGTGAGAGTAGGTCTGGAGTAGGAGGTTCATCACTACCACACTGGTCCTGAGACCAACACCCTCAACAGTAACAACACTACAGTGAGAGTAGGTCTGGGGTAGGAGGTTCATCACTACCACACTGGTCCTGAGACCAACACCCTCAACAGTAACAACACTACTGTGAGAGTAGGTCTGGGGTAGGAGGTTCATCACTACCACACTGGTCCTGAGACCAACACCCTCAACAGTAACAACACTACAGTGAGAGTAGGTCTGGGGGAGGAGGTTCATCACTACCACACTGGTCCTGAGACCAACACCCTCAACAGTAACAACACTACTGTGAGAGTAGGTCTGAGGTAGGAGGTTCATCACTACCACACTGGTCCTGAGACCAACACCCTCAACAGTAACAACACTACTGTGAGAGTAGGTCTGGGGTAGAAGGTTCATCACTACCACACTGGTCCTGAGACCAACACCCACGACAGTAACAACACTACTGTGAGAGTAGGTCTGAGGTAGGAGGTTCATCACTACCACACTGGTCCTGAGACCAACACCCTCAACAGTAACAACACTACTGTGAGAGTAGGTCTGGGGTAGAAGGTTCATCACTACCACACTGGTCCTGAGACCAACACCCACGACAGTAACAACACTACTGTGAGAGTAGGTCTGAGGTAGGAGGTTCATCACTACCACACTGGTCCTGAGACCAACACCCACGACAGTAACAACACTACTGTGAGAGTAGGTCTGAGGTAGGAGGTTCATCACTACCACACTGGTCCTGAGACCAACACCCTCAACAGTAACAACACTACTGTGAGAGTAGGTCTGGGAAGGAGGTTCATCACTACCACACTGGTCCTGAGACCAACACCCCACAGTAACAACACTACTGTGAGAGTAGGTCTGAGGTAGGAGGTTCATCACTACCACACTGGTCCTGAGACCAACACCTCAACAGTAACAACACTACTGTGAGAGTAGGTCTGGGGAAAGGTTCATCACTACCACACTGGTCCTGAGACCAACACCCACGACAGTAACAACACTACTGTGAGAGTAGGTCTGAGGTAGGAGGTTCATCACTACCACACTGGTCCTGAGACCAACACCTCAACAGTAACAACACTACTGTGAGAGTAGGTCTGGGGTAGAAGGTTCATCACTACCACACTGGTCCTGAGACCAACACCCGACAGTAACAACACTACTGTGAGAGTAGGTCTGAGGTAGGAGGTTCATCACTACCACACTGGTCCTGAGACCAACACCCACGACAGTAACAACACTACTGTGAGTAGGTCTGGGTAGGAGGTTCATCACTACCACACTGGTCCTGAGACCAACACCTCAACAGTAACAACACTACTGTGAGAGTAGGTCTGAGGTAGGAGGTTCATCACTACCACACTGGTCCTGAGACCAACACCCTCAACAGTAACAACACTACTGTGAGAGTAGGTCTGGGGTAGGAGGTTCATCACTACCACACTGGTCCTGAGACCAACACCCTCAACAGTAACAACACTACTGTGAGAGTAGGTCTGGGGTAGGAGGTTCATCACTACTACACTGGTCCTGAGACCAACACCCTCAACAGTAACAACACTACTGTGAGAGTAGGTCTGGGGTAGGAGGTTCATCACTACCACACTGGTCCTGAGACCAACACCCTCAACAGTAACAACACTACTGTGAGTAGGTCTGGAGGTAGGAGGTTCATCACTACCACACTGGTCCTGAGACCAACACCCTCAACAGTAACAACACTACTGTGAGAGTAGGTCTGGGGTAGGAGGTTCATCACTACCACACTGGTCCTGAGACCAACACCCTCAACAGTAACAACACTACTGTGAGAGTAGGTCTGGGGAAGGAGGTTCATCACTACCACACTGGTCCTGAGACCAACACCCACGACAGTAACAACACTACTGTGAGAGTAGGTCTGGGGAAGGAGGTTCATCACTACCACACTGGTCCTGAGACCAACACCCACGACAGTAACAACACTACTGTGAGAGTAGGTCTGAGGTAGGAGGTTCATCACTACCACACTGGTCCTGAGACCAACACCCTCAACAGTAACAACACTACTGTGAGAGTAGGTCTGAGGTAGGAGGTTCATCACTACCACACTGGTCCTGAGACCAACACCCACGACAGTAACAACACTACTGTGAGAGTAGGTCTGGGGTAGGAGGTTCATCACTACCACAAACGTTGTGATGAACATCGCTCACCATTATAGCAATACAGCAACAGTGCAACTAGAATCAGGTTACTTGTCCTGCTGTCAGTGCCTTACCAATTATTACCATGTTCTCGAGAAGGTAGTAGAAGACTGGCGTAGCAACTACAATGTAGAAGGCTGGTGTATCAACTACAATGCATGAGGCTGGTGTATCAACTACAATGTAGAAGGCTGGTGTATCAACTACAATGTAGAAGTCTGGTGTATCAACTACAATGTAGAAAGCTGGTGTATGAACTACATTGTAAGAGGCTGGTGTATCAACTACAACGTAGGAGGCTGGTACAAAAACTACAGTGTTGGAGGCTGGTACAACAACTACAGTGTTGGAGGCTAGTACAACAACTACAGTGTTTGAGGCTGGTACAACAACTACAGTGTTGGAGGCTGGTACAACAACTACAGTGTTGGAGGCTGGTACAACAACTACAGTGTTGGATGCTGGTACAAGAACTACAGTGTTGGAGGCTGGTACAACAACTACAGTGTTGGAGGCTGGTACAACAACTGTAAAGTTAAGAATTTGTCAGAGAAAGCTGTCATAGATGTCGGTGTGTAAATGTTGTCTGGCCAACATCCTGGAGGTTCATCAGACAAACAAAGCTACAACAATGGCTGATCGTATTGTCCATGATGACAAGAAAGCTTTCCAAACAGAACACGCAAGCAGGAGTTAGAAGGTAGAACAAGCAAGCAGGAGTTAGAAGGTAGAACAAGCAAGCAGGAGTTAGAAGGTAGAACACGCAAGCAGGAGTTAGAAGGTAGAACAAGCAAGCAGGAGTTAGAAGGTAGAACAAGCAAGCAGGAGTTAGAAGGTAGAACACGCAAGCAGGAGTTAGAAGGTAGAACAAGCAAGCAGGAGTTAGAAGGTAGAACAAGCAAGCAGGAGTTAGAAGGTAGAACAAGCAAGCAGGAGTTAGAAGGTAGAACAAGCAAGCAGGAGTTAGAAGGTAGAACAAGCAAGCAGGAGTTAGAAGGTAGAACAAGCAAGCAGGAGTTAGAAGGTAGAACAAGCAAGCAGGAGTTAGAAGGTAGAACAAGCAAGCAGGAGTTAGAAGGTAGAACAAGCAAGCAGGAGTTAGAAGGTAGAACAAGCAAGCAGGAGTTTAAAGGAAAAACATTACGGTTAAAGAAAGTGTATGAAAGAGAGGAGACAGCAACAATAAGAGAGGAGTAATCCCAACAGTGGAGTGTAATGAAGAGGGTGACACAAGGATTTGTACCAGAGCAATAACAGTACCTATTGTATGTCGATAATCTCTTAAGAGAGAGATACACACTTACGTTTTCGTAAACTCAGGACAATACGTAGTAAGCGACTGTTTTTGCGTAAACAGTAAACTTAACGGGTACTCGAACCGTGGTCCTGGCACATGAGCACCAACGCTGTACCACTGAGCCAACAGCGACCGCCAACTGTGACGTTACTGTCTCATCCCACAGTCCCAGTAGCTGTCATGGTACATGCAAGCTGTCACGGTACATCTTTTGTTTATGTCTTATGAAACTATGGAGTATATTATGTCATATACAATAATCAATATTATTATAGAATATTTCATATTATTTTTCAAAAAATACATGAAACATTAAAATCTAAGAAAAATGTGCTAAAATGGTATTTTATTTCATATTTCGACGTTTTAGAGCGATCAACTTTCTCTAGATTCACTTCAAAACTCTCTAACTCCCATTCTTTCCATTTGTCCATTTCCAAAGAAGAAGTTTTACGTTTAAATAAATTCTGATACTTGAGAGTATGATTCATGAGGTTATTAAGTTCGACTTTTGACATCCCAATGAGTTAAAGTCACGTGGACGGAATACCAAATACTAAGAAAATAAGGATCTGTATATTTTGGCCTCCTTCAGAGACCCTCTTTAGCAGATCTGAAGGTCTCTGTGTAAGACACGTGTGGGACACCTGGATATTATTATTAGCATTTTCAAGGTAATACATAAATGTCGCAGCAATAAAGATACCCAGGTGTTGATATTACATACTACTGATGTCTTGATGACGGTCTCTGAAGCCGAAATATACAGAGCCTTTTTTATAGCCTTTTTAATTTTTCCTTCCATGTGGGATTTACCTTTTCTCGTAAGATGCATGTAAACACGAGATGCATGTAAACATGGATTATCAGTAACAAAAACAAAACTGAATATATAAGTGACTGCTGGAGTTCAATCCTAAGAACTTCATGATCAAGAAGGTAGACCAGAGATCGAGTACAACCCAGGGTAGGGGAACTGAGTACAACCCAGGGTAGGGGAACTGAGTACAACCCAGGGTAGGGGAACTGAGTACAACCCAGGGTAGGGGAACTGAGTACAACCCAGGGTAGGGGAACTGAGTATAAATTAGGGGAGGGGGATTGAGTTCAACCCAGGGGAGAGAGAGAGAGAGAGAGAGAGAGAGAGAGAGAGAGAGAGAGAGAGAGAGAGAGAGAGAATTACAACGAGTTGACAATGGAGGTTGACAAGCGACCAGTCACTGTGGTGGAGCCTGGCAAGAACCAGAGGTGGACCCACAATGATGACTGTTCAACATGACATGTCAGTGTTGACTTTAGTAGTACCTGGTTATAAGTCACAGTGTTGACCTCAGTAGTACCTGGTTATAAGTCACAGTGTTGACCTTAGTAGTACCTGGTTATAAGTCACAGTGTTGACCTCAGTAGTACCTGGTTATAAGTCAGTGTACACCTAAGTAGTACCTGGTTATAAGTCACAGTGTTGACCTAACTAGTACCTGGTTATAAGCCAGTGTTGACCTAAATAGTACCTGGTTATAAGTCATAGTGTTGACCTCAGTAGTACCTGGTTATAAGTCAGTGTTGACCTCAGTAGTACCTGGTTATAAGTCAAAGTGTTGACCTCATTAGTACCTGGTTATAAGTCAAAGTGTTGACCTCCGTAGTACCTGGTTATAAGTCACAGTGTTGACCTCAGTAGTACCTGGTTATAAGTCACAGTGTTGACCTAAGTAGTACCTGGTTATAAGTCACAGTGTTGACCTCAGCAGTACCTGGTTATAAGACACAGTGATGGACCAACTTAGCTGTGGACCTTCAGTAAAGTTTCTTTTCCTCGTGTATTTAAGTGCCATCTTCACGCATTTTTATCTGTTTCAGTCTATGAAAAATAGCAGCGAAAATAAGAAGAATGGAAATGCCTGAGCGTTTTCATGTTCACACACACACACGAGTGTGTGTGTGTGTGTGTGTGTGTGTGTGTGTAGACACGTGAGAGAACTAAGGTATTCACAGTCTTGCTGTTCTCAGTGTTATATTTCATATTTGATGTCACGTTTTAACATTATTTCTTCCCACAATCGACTTCACACATTCTTTTCCTCTGACTGCATGTATCGTATGTATGTATATGTATGTACGTGTGTATGTTTGTATGTATATATGTATGTATGTATTTTTGCATGCATTTATGTATGTTTGCATGCATACATGTATAACCTGTAATGCCACTGAGCATCGTCAGTTGAAAGATCTCAGTTTTAAGGTCGAAATATAGAGTACTCCCATCATAACGTTATACTGAGTACTTATGACTCCGAGTCGTATATATATCAGGTATGTATACATCATGTATCATGAATTAGACACATATGCAACACTTAGGTATCTTTATTGAGGAAACGTTTCGCCACACAGTGGCTTCATCAGTCCATACAAAGAAGAATCGTGAAGAACAGGAGGAGTTTGAGGTAATTAGTCCCTCAACCTTGAGTCGATGTTGTCAGTCCATCAATCTTGAAAACATCGACAGAAGGTTGAGGGACTATTACCTCAAACTCCTCCTGTTCTTCACGATTCTTCTTTGTATGGACTGATGAAGCCACTGTGTGGCGATATGTTTCCTCAATAAAGATACCCAAGTGTTGCATATGTGTCTAATTTATCAACTTGTCGGTTCTCTGAACCATTCATCTACATCATGTATCAAATATGTATATATATCATGTATGTATGTAGCACAGCAGTAAACCAGGAGCTCAACTTCATTTACATCTACAAATGGATCACCAGGCAACCGTGAAAATAATAGTCAGTCACGGGGTTACTTGCAAAGTTAGACCAGTTGTCACCAGCTTCTATCGTGACCATCGTTTCCTGTCGACCACTAGGGGTATCACTTGTGGTAAGTCAAGACTTTTAGCAGCGGAGAGAGGGCAGAGTTACGTCACTTACCTCATGTATACCTTCCCGTCTGCCTTGTACACCTTCATTATCAATAAACAATAAAAAGGCACAATACTGCAACTGGATTAATACGCAAATAACCAGCACATAGCAGAAACTTACGATGACGTTTCGATTCGATTTCGGTCTAAGTCGGGCCGAAACGTCGTCATAATCATAATCATAAAAATAATAATAATAATAATAATAATAACGATCACAGGGAGCGCAAACGCGCTCCCTGTGATCATATTTGCTTAGACCTCCTCCTCTTTTCTGCAACACTGCAAGCTCCACGAAAGGCCTAGAACTATCATTCAACTCCCCCCCGTAGTTGTTTTGCATCTTGTATCGCTTGTTCGCGATTTTTGCATACTCTAATTTATATTCTTGTGAGACAAAATGTCATCGGGAACTGGAAACGTATTTGGGTTTAATTGACTATATTTTTTTTACAAGTTTAATGTTTAGTAACTCGTAATTTACATAAGTTACTGTTCTCATTGACAGTATAAAGAGTGTCTAGTCTGCCTATGTTGACATCTTTGCCATTCTTCTGTTGGCAATCAACTGACTAACTAGTCTTCAATGAACGAGTTGCCTCGCCTAGAGGATAGTGCGTATACACTTGGTATGCTGTCTCAGTTACAGGATAGGGAAAGGGGTGGATGGTTGAGTGGTTCTGGCGAGAAGAAAAGGGGGAGGGAGGGAGAGGGAGGGAGAGGGAGAGTGGGAGAGCATGTGATGTGTGTGAGGTGACTTTAGATTAAAATAATGAACATTGCCTCTGTAGTGGGTTCTCCCTTGTTCTTACTCTTGATTCCTCCCTGTCCAATGGAAATAAGTCACTTAGTCTGACTTTTTTGGCTTATCCTAGGTTCTCTATACATATGCTGCTATGTATGATACTCTATATAACTGTATTTGTGTATACCTGAATACACTTACTTACTTACTGTGTTCATCATTACAAAGTGGGTGGTGAGAAATACACTGAGAGGTGTTGCTCAATATATATATATATATATATATATATATATATATAAGAGATTACCTTCATCCCTTCTTTAGGGATTAAAGAATGCTTCATTTGTGATGGAGAAATAGACTTTAACCCAATTATCGAACTAATTAAACAGACACTTGATACTTTCCCTTTTACTATTGGAAAGAATTAACTTTCTCTCTCTCTCTCTCTCTCCAACAGACAGTTATCACTCAAAATGTTAATACTTTCTTACCACAATCGTCGCATCAAGAATGATGCAATCACATACTGCGGAGCACCTGAGATGAACTTTATCCCTCCAGCATTCTCATGGTTGAGTGCAGAGACCACAGCGTCTCACCTGTGTGATGGTGACACACTCGAGGTGCCACCTGTGTGATGGTGACACACTCGAGGTGCCACCTGTGTGATGGTGACACACTCGAGGTGCCACCTGTGTGATGGTGACACACTCAAGGTGCCACCTGTGTGATGGTGACACACTCAAGGTGCCACCTGTGTGATGGTGACACACTCAAGGTGCCACCTGTGTGATGGTGACACACTCAAGGTGCCACCTGTGTGATGGTGACACACTCAAGGTGCCACCTGTGTGATGGTGACACACTCAAGGTGCCACCTGTGTGATGGTGACACACTCGAGGTGCCACCTGTGTGATGGTGACACACTCAAGGTGCCACCTGTGTGATGGTGACACACTCAAGGTGCCACTTGTGTGATGGTGACACACTCAAGGTGCCACCTGTGTGATGGTGACACACTCAAGGTGCCACCTGTGTGATGGTGACACACTCAAGGTGCCTCCTGTGTGATGGTGACACACTCAAGGTGCCACCTGTGTGATGGTGACACACTCAAGGTGCCACCTGTGTGATGGTGAAACACTCAAGGTGCAACACAAATCTTGAGACGTGTACAGACTGTAGTCAGCTATGCTCCAAGGGAGGACAGATTGTGACCAGAAAGAACTGGAATGGAAAAAACTGGAAATGCTTAGAAGGGACTGGAATAAAATTTAAAATGGCTGAAAAGAAACAATAATAGAAGTGGAGTAGAATTAGAAGTAGCAGGAAGGGAAATATAGAGAGAAAAACTTCGAAGAATATGAGGGAACTTGTAAATGGGGTTAAAATAGCTTGAAAGAATGTAACAGAAGACTAGAGAGAGGCATGGAAGGCTAACCTGATGGGAACTGGAAAAGAATAAAAGTTTGATGGTTTGAGAAGAGAGAGAGAGAGAGAGAGAGAGAGAGAGAGAGAGAGAGAGAGAGAGAGAGAGAGAAGGTCAGTGGGAGAAGCAAAAAAACAGAGGAGAAACAACACGGAAGATCTGCCTGGTTGTTGCATGGGATGACTGCTGTGGCAACAGTAGATGTGGCAACAGTAGATGTAGCACCAGTAGCAATAACAACAGCACCAACAACAACAACATTTTCAATAACAGAAGTAAAAGAACGAGCACCTGCAGCAACAACGGTATCAGCAACAACGGCAGCACCAACAGTAGCAGCAGCAACAGCAGCAGCACCAACAACAACAGTAGAAACAACAGAGGCAGCAGTAATAACAGTATCAACAACAGCAACAACAACAGCAGGGAAATACTGCACACACTGACCCCCACCTTTCAGTGTCCTCCAACAAAGGTGTGGCTCACACCACCACACCCTCACCCCTCCCTCACCACACCCTCACCCCTCCTCCCTCACTACACCCTCACCTCAACCCACCCTCAATCTTTCAAGCTCTCTCACACCCACCACCCATTTCTTTGCCACAGTCTCGTCTCCAGGTCGACGCCCACACGCCCTTCAACACAAAATATATTCCAACAAACGCCCACTACCAAGCCACGCTCACTACCAACCCACGTCCACTGCTAACCCATGTCCACCACCAACCCACGTCCACTGCTAACCCGTGTCTACCACCAACCCACGTCCACTGTCAACCCGTGTGCACCACCAACCCACGTCCACTGCTAACCCGTGTCCACCACCAACCCACGTCCACTGTCAACCCGTGTGCACCACCAACCCTCGTCCACTGTCAACCCGTGTCCACCACCAACCCTCGTCATTTCTGAGCCTAGAGTGTGCTGAATTACTCTCAATAATTAATACAAACACAACGACTTTTTTTTGCAAACTTTCTCCGGCTCAATTCTCAGATACTTGCCTGCCAGTCAGTCTTGCCCTACAGATACTTGCCTGCCAGTCAGTCTTGCCCTACAGATACTTGCCTGCCAGTCAGTCTTGCCCTACAGATACTTACCTGCCAGTCAGTCTTGCCCTACAGATACTTACCTGCCAGTCAGTCTTGCCCTACAGATACTTACCTGCCAGTCAGTCTTGCCCTACAGATACTTACCTGCCAGTCAGTCTTGCCCTACAGATACTTGCCTGCCAGTCAGTCTTGCCCTACAGATACTTACCTGCCAGTCAGTCTTGCCCTACAGATACTTACCTGCCAGTCAGTCTTGCCCTACAGATACTTGCCTGCCAGTCAGTCTTGCCCTACAGATACTTACCTGCCAGTCAGTCTTGCCCTACAGATACTTACCTGCCAGTCAGTCTTGCCCTACAGATACTTCCTGCCAGTCAGTCTTGCCCTACAGATACTTGCCTGCCAGTCAGTCTTGCCCTACAGATACTTACCTGCCAGTCAGTCTTGCCCTACAGATACTTGCCTGCCAGTCAGTCTTGCCCTACAGATACTTGCCTGCCAGTCAGTCTTGCCCTACAGATACTTGCCTGCCAGTCAGTCTTGCCCTACAGATACTTGCCTGCCAGTCAGTCTTGCCCTACAGATACTTGCCTGCCAGTCAGTCTTGCCCTACAGATACTTACCTGCCAGTCAGTCTTGCCCTACAGATACTTACCTGCCAGTCAGTCTTGCCCTACAGATACTTACCTGCCAGTCAGTCTTGCCCTACAGATACTTACCTGCCAGTCAGTCTTGCCCTACAGATACTTGCCTGCCAGTCAGTCTTGCCCTACAGATACTTCCTGCCAGTCAGTCTTGCCCTACAGATACTTACCTGCCAGTCAGTCTTGCCCTACAGATACTTACCTGCCAGTCAGTCTTGCCCTACAGATACTTGCCTGCCAGTCAGTCTTGCCCTACAGATACTTACTTGCCAGTCAGTCTTGCCCTACAGATTCTTGCCTGCCAGTCAGTCTTGCCCTACATATATTTACTTGCCAATCAGTCTTGTCATACAGATACCTGCCAGTCAGTCTTGCCCTACAGATACTCACCTGCCAGTTAGTCTTGCCAAATAAACACTTACCAGATAGTCAGTCTTGATTCATCACTGAATCATTGTAGCGAACACCTTGAGTACCAAGGATTTAGAGCAACACTTGTTCTAGAACTTATCCTACTTGCTTATATTTAAAGATTCATTATCAGTCACCTACGACACTTCTCACAGGATTTTCTTGAGGCAGTAAGCGAGAAGACGAGTGAGGGAGCTGAGGTGTTGTCACAAGTTTCTCGTGATGGTTGAGTGCAGCAAGCAGGAGGCC